>VVHJ01052357.1:0-19973 GCA_015107715.1 Tylochromis polylepis
CAGGCTCTGTTGCTGAACGCTTGCACAGATGCATCATCTATCCTCCTCGCCTCTCTGAGACTTCTCTGCAGTATTTTCTCATTCTGTGACCTTCTGCTCTTTTACTGTAAAACATCTCTACATGTGCTGACAAATCCACGGGTTGCTCATGAATAATGCCATTTACAGTCATACCGTAGCATTTTTAGAAATTGTGGGGTTTTTTGAACAGTCTGTGATGTGCTGTATCTCTGCCTGGATTGTGATCATTAATCGTTTACTCCCCTTTTCTCTCTCGTCAGTCTCCCAGCCCCATCCGAGCCAAGAGGTCCAAATTCGACAAATTGCAGTCAGCTGACAAAGACAGGAAACCCGACTGGCTCCAGTCACTGTCAAAGTCTGCACACAAGGTTTGTACGCTATATGTCTGCGTTACTTATGTGTAACTTCAAAGATTAAAGCTCAAAGGAGTGACGTTAAAGCATGGCCTCTCCTCATGTGGCTTCTTTAAATAAAGAGGGGCCTTTGACTGTACTCGTCATGGCTGATTCAATGTTCTAGTGGCAGTTTTCTGAGTTTATCCAAGCTTGTTGTGTTGTTGTGTTGCTTCAGGATCTGAAACAGGTCCAACTGAAACAGAGGCCCTCTGCTTTCCGCCCCTGGTCTCCTAAGGCGTCAGAAAAAGAGAAACCGGCCGCCCAGAATGAGGTGGAGAGGTGAGCCTTCCAAACAAAAAATGTCACAATTTTGGTTTTAAATACAGCGTATCTGTTAAATCAAGCCTTTTTTTTTTCTTTTTTTTTAAGCATTTAAATGCTTTAAGTCTGGCTGTGTTTATTCTCTTCACAGGTCTTGCTCGAGGAATCAGGAGACACACAATTTGGCATTTGCCCACCTGGCCCCTGCGGTCCATCCCAAGGACAGCAACACTCCTGACAGGGGGACAGCTGCCATTTCCGTGCAGGAGCTGCATAATGGTGACGCACAGCCTACAACAAAGCCGGCCCACTCCAGCAACACCAACCGAGCCGAAGACATGGACACAGATGGAGAGATTGATGTGGATGACTGTGATGATGGTGAGTACCACCCACCATCTTTTCTTTTTTCTTTTTTTTTTGTTGAAGTGTAATCACAAAAATAAACTGTAGTTGAGCATTAGAAAAACCGTATATGGGGCACAGACTGCTTCCAACTTTTATTGCACAGTAAAGAAGCAGGCTTGTTCATGGTGATTCCTGTGGAGTTGCGCCACCTGGTGTCAAGGGGAAAAAGTACAAGAGGAATAGTAGCTTTCTATTCATGTAGCAAAAATGCACATATTTATAGCAAATACTTAAACATACAAAGCAAAAAGAACAAGTGAACATCAATGATCTTCTACTTTTTATAATGCCTGTCTTCTCTGCTAGTGATTATTTGCAGCATCTCAATTTTATGTTGACTCTTCAGAATCAGAACACTAATATTGTTGAGGTTTAATCATGATCTTAATAATGTAAACCCTCTCCCTGTCCTCAGGTCCAGTGCAGTCTTCCTCCCTGGCTTCACCTCCGTCTGCCTGCACCAGTGTGTCTCAGACTCTGACTCCTCAGAGCATGGCTCGGGCTCAGGAGAGGCCTTCCTGGCTGCCAGGGACTGTTTGCCCAGAGATGGACACCATGAGACAGATGCTCTATGCTGGTCTTGACACCAAGGAGGCGCGGGAAAAACTCCTGCAGGAGATTGTCAGGATGAGAGTGAAGCAGGAGGAGAAGCTGGCAGCTGCTCTTCAAGCTAAACGCAGCCTTCAGCAGGTAACGTGTGAGACCAATCTCACCAAAACTAAATGACATTAAATTTTCACTGGATTTTATTTTGACACCTCTGATGACTCAAATGTTTTTGCAGGAGCTGGAGTTTGTGAGAGTGGCTAAGAAAGGGCGTCTTCGCGAGGCCATCGAGGCCAAGCGCAACTTGCGAAAGGAGATTGAACGCCTTCGCGTGGACTGGGAGAGGAAGATGAGGGATGCGGAGGAGTCTTGTGGGCGGCTGAAGAGAGAGCTGGAGAGAGAGAGACAGCTGCGAGTTTGCGATAAAGGCTGCGAAGCCGAACGCCTCCGGGTCAAGTACTCTACTCAGGTAAGATGCCCCCAAGATGACCAAAGCCAGCGAGAGCACTAGAAAATATTGTGTGCTCAGCTGTGGTTATTGATCCTGTTCCTTAGCTGCTGTTCATTTAATCTTGCTGCTCCCTGTGTTGTGCAGATCGAAGAGCTGCATGTGCAGCTGCAACAGGCAGAAGCCGATCGCGAGCAGCTGAGGCGGGAACTGCAGCAGGAGAGAGAAGCTCGACAGAGCCTGGAAAGCGTCGTCAAAGACCTGCAAACCCAGCTGGCCCTGCAGGCCGGTGGCATCCTTCCTGGAGAATGCAAGGACACGAGCACAGAGGCGCACAGACAGACCGCACAACCCACCAATGGATCCTAAAGTTGCACATTTAAAACGAGACAGAAAGACTCAGTAAAAGGAGCATGTTTAAGGGGAAAAAGAAACGAAGACTGTTTTTGGTAGGGGGAAAAAAACTAGTCATATACAATATGATACAGTATACGTCATTATTATTATGACATTATGAATTTTATCAAATGAACTGGAAAGCAGCACGATGTCTGATCATGTAATAGAGCGTGAAACTGCGAGAGACTTTCTTCAGCAATGGAAAAACACATCTTTCCAGTGACGTCAGAGCCTGCGGTCAGACACCCGACGCCGTGCAAGGATTTCATTTCAGTATAAGCTATTCTAAGATGTGCAAATATAGCTACATAACACTACTTGAATATGAAGGGAAGAAACACGTTGCGCCTGGTGAGCAGTTGATGAAACTCTTGTTGCCACAATATACTGGTACACACAAAGGTGTCATTGCAGACCACTGGAAACAAGAGACACGAGTTTACCACTATTTACTTTTAATATCCGCTTGCTTTTTATAACTGTGTAGAGGATGTCCTTTTTAAGAAATTCCTGCTTGCGCAGCACTGTTTAAAAAAAAAAGAAAAAAAAAAGAGAAACATTCATATATAAACATGTACGCATGTAAACCAGCTTATCTACCTTTTGTATTTTATAAGCCTGAAGTATTGGAGGTTCTGTGGGCTGCCTTCAGGTCCACCACTGTTTTATTCTTAGATATTTTATGGAAGTATTACTTTTTTGTTGTTGCTGTTATCCAGTAATGTTTTTGGCAACCGAACCATGTGCTAAATAAACAATAAGTAGATGAAACATGCCCACATTAGTCTAGATAAATCTATAAACACTCCTAAAAGAGAGGAGGAAAAATTACTTTCAGTAGTTTCTGTTTGTGTTACAATGCGGTACTTCTGATTTTCTATGGAGTATTATGGAATAATTTATATTTTAACAATAATTTGCTGCCTATCGACAAGACACATTCATTTTTCGTCACAGGCTTTAGGGCTCTTAAATCGACAGTTGCTGTTTATATGAACAACATTTCTACATATATACAGAAGTATGGAGATATATTTTTTTACTTTAAGAAAAAGGAATTGCACTTTTTAAAGAAAGAACCTTGCATTGTGCATCGTATTCCCTGTTACATTTTTCAAATAACAAGTTAAACATGGACTTTAAATTGAAATACTTTCCCTCAGTATCCCCTGATGTAAATACAATTATAATGTAAATAAGATATCGGTATGGTATGGTATGTTTGCTTGCTCCAGACTTAAATTGATTGATTATGAATATTATTTTTTGCTCTTACTTGAAACCAAAAATAGACTATATTTGGATTTGTAAACTGCAGTTTCTTTATTGCTGATCCCTGAGCATCATTGCAATCACGGGGCATTTACCAGAACAGACGGACACTTTTTGTTTTGTGAACTTTAACTATCTGTAGTTTTTGTAGGTTTGACCCATGAACAGAATATTACAATTTCTCTGTTGATTTTTTTTTTCTTTTTTCTGAGAAGCGCTTATATACATCACAGACCAAAAAACTGAAAAATGGATTTGAATTCTTTGCACTTCCGCCTCCGTCATCAGGTAGAGTAGAAATGACACCTTCTCCTGGTTTAAACTTTAGGTGCTCTCATATGTTTTAGAAAAGAAAACACTTTTATGTCTTATTATTATGATACCCTCGCTCAGTATTTGTTGGGTACAGTGTAATAGCACTATCCATTTTGTTAGCTGATAATGTTGTAGTTTTGGTTTGGAACTGGGGTTTCATTCGCCTCTTGTTTCGATGTTTCCTTTTTCCTTCGGATGACTTGTATAATACCTATTAAAATCTAAATCAATCCTTCTTCTGAGAACATTGTTTTTTCTCACCGTAAGAGATTTGCGTGTTTTTGTGTGTGGTTTTACTTTTAGCCACTTTGGGAATCTTTGTCCGCCCGTCTGCAACTTCCACATATTTGTTCCAGGCTGAAAATAAATTTACAGAGATTATTGCGTTTCCCAGAGGATGAAGATAATGACTAGAAGCCATTAGTCCTGCTCTGTGGAATTTTTTTTTTCTAGCAAATAGCAGCAAAACTGAAGTAATTCCCATCAGCCTCACACATAAAAGTTCGAATCATGTAAGAGTTTTATGGTAAAAATCTAACATTTAAAATGTTAAAGTATATGCTCACTGTCACTGTTCATTCAGTACACCTGTTCAGCTCTTCATTAAAATTCATCTCTAATCAGCCAATCAACCTAATGTTAAATGTTAAATGTTGAAATGAAGCATCAGGATGGGGAAGAAAGGCGATTTAAGTGATTTCGAACGTTGCCAGATATGCTGGTCTAAGTATTTCAGAAGCTGATGAACTACTAGGATTTTCCACCCTCAATCATCTCTAGGGTTTACAGAGAATAGAAAAAAAAACCAACATCCAGTGAGCAGCAGTTCTCTGGGAGAAAATACTTTGTTGTTGCCTGAGGTTAGAGGGGAAGGGCCAGATTGTTTCCAAGTGTTCTTGTTACAAGCAAGGTGTGAAGGAGAGCATGTCTGAATGCACAGCACATTGAAACGTGAAGTAGATGTGCTACATCAGCAGAAGACTCCACTGGTTGCTGCTCCTGTCAGCTAAAAATGGGAAACTGAGGCTGTAACTCAAACGTCCTCACCAAAATTGGAGAACAAAAGAGTGGAAAATGTCGCCTGGTCTGACGAGTCTTGATTTCTGAACATTTGAATGGTGGAGCCTGAATTTGGCTAAAACAACATGAAAGCATTGATTTTGCCTTGTATTAAAAGGTACATGCTGCTGGGAGTGGTGTAATCGAGTAGTGTTTTCTGTGTATTATTGTAGGGTCTTTACCTTGAGGTGACTGTTGTTGTGATTTGGCGCTATAGAAATAAAACGGAATTGTTTATTTCATTAATACAAATGATGATGTGACCATCATATTGTTGATGTTCACATACATCACTTTATGACCACAGTGTACCCATCCCCCGATGGCTGCTTCCAGCAGGATAACGCACCATGTCACAAAACTCAGATCTTGTTAAACTGATTTCTTGATCATAACAGCTGCAGATAATGCGGCATACACTGTAGTTCTTCCTTCATTAGATTGCTTTTTGTCCCGCTCACGTAACATCCAAATGAAAAGAGTTCTTTTGCCATACAAAGTAGAATGTAAAACCCAGTAAAATAAACATCTGAAGAGTATCCACTTTGATACACCTCAGCAGTACCGAAGCCATTCATTGACACGAAGCTTTTATTTTGACTCAGATGTGTTTCCCTGCATGCGCATTTTGGGAAACGCATCTTCTGTAGTTAGACCTTTAAAAAGGTTTCAAAAATACTCCAAAGCAATTGAGAAAACGTGAAAATGTCAGTGGTTCCTTTCACAGGTTTTCTCAGTTGCTTTAGAATATTTCTCAACACAGTTTTGATGTTCCCAGAAGTGTTGATGCATTCCCCAAAGCTGCTCATGCATTTAGCAAAACACCACAGTTCTACTGGATGCATGAGCTTTTTCTGTTGTCACTGAATGAGTTATTGCCAGGTTCCTTTGACATTGTGTAAGCATGAGTGGTCAAAATATTTAGCCATTTTCTCAGAATGAATGCTTGCTGTTCCAGACTGTCTTTCTGTGGCTAACTTACTGCTGTTGTGTGGTTTCACATTCTATTATTCTATTAAATTTTTTTATGACAAGCGCAAATAAACTATTTTATTTGTCCTGCAATGATCTCACAAAACTTTTACACTGCAAAGAACATTACCATGCAGACCATCAATACCAAGGACATGTACTGTGGTAATAAAACAGTGCTGCAACACTGAACAGCCTGTTGCTCCTGTCCCAGTTCTTATTGGTGGCCATAAGGACGCCTGATTTCCTCCCTTGCAATGCAGCAAAGCCAGAACCACAGTGTGCGCCACATCCACCCTCGGCATTCTTCTGCATCTCACCCTTGCTACACCTACACACATCCTTACATCTCTTCTTCTTCCAAGGCAGAAGCTGTTGCCTCTAGAAATATTTATCTGAGGAGGCTCCTACATGTTTATTTGTACTTTGATTTTTTTTTTCTAAAGAAGCACAAAGATACAACCAATAACTGTAAACCAGCTGTAGACATTTGTATTCAAGCTTCTGAAACATTTGCAGATAGCTAGACCCTTTCTCATGTGTGCAAGTAAAAATATTGTGAAGGATTTCACATATTGTTTTGACAGCTTCACCTGCCATTCGAGAAGCGTCTGCTCTATGTCAGACTTTTGCCTCTAGGGGGAAATCACTGCACACAGTATGACGATACTTCAAGCTTCTTAAAACCTTAATGGCTCCAGTGGTAAAGCCTAATACTGTGTGTCATAAACATGGTTATTAAATCTACTTTAATGTGCATATTCTATAATAACTTTGACTTTGATAGGTATGGTTAAAATAAAATGCACAGCCACTCTGTCCCACTGTCTTCCTTCAGAGGCTTACTGGAAAATCTCTCTATGAAAGCAAGGCTGAAGCCTCACTCTGGGATTACAGCTTGAGGAAGATTTACTGACACAGAGTGCACACTTCCTCCAATCTGAGAGGCTTCTCTGCATGAAAACCTTCATAGAAGAAGACCTGATGGTCACTACACTGGAAACCTGGACAAAAAATGTCAAGGAATGAGCCTCCAGGGTGGGAACGTTGGTCCCTGCTCCCATACAGGAATACTTTAACTAGAAGATGAGAATATGCTGACCCGTGTTACAAAGAAACGTGTCTGAAGAGCCCAGCAGAGTGGGGAGGAAGAAGGTGGGTTCTCGTGGTGTGGATGGGCCAGGAGAGCCGGACCCAAATGTACAACTCAGGGATGAACATCAGCTCTGCGATGGCACCACAGTCTCCTGGACGCAGTGGAACTCCACCAATGTCCTCTCTGTCTTCTAAGAAGACCACCTTTCAGTCTTTGGGATCTCTGTCTTCAGGAGTGTTGTCACCGTCTCCGGCTAAAGCCTCCAATCATCAGGCAAACCCTGGCTCGAGCCAACTGAATTCGCCCACTCCATCCATTATGAGCTCCCCAAAACTTTGGCAGAAAGCATCCGTTTCTCGACTCGCAGAGGAATTCTTCTGGATTGGTGGCAGTGTGGTTGCACAGCCTAAATGGAGACTGGGCCAGATAGGTAATATTAAGTCAATTGATCACTAAATCACGCTTAAATCATCACAGAATCTCAGCAGACTGTTTAGCAGGGGTGCTTGCTGTCTGCACCACACAGAGGGAAAAGGGGAAATTTTAACTGGACATTTTTATTTTACTTTTATAAGTAGACATGTTGTCGCAAATGGCCTTCAAAACAAGGCGCTCGCACATATAACAAATTAGGGAAGCAGTGAAGCAGATAATGGGCATATGGACAGTAGACAATCCTTTAGGATTAGCCTGAATGATGTGCCAGGTTGCGTCACATGCATCTGAGCTTCAGATTACAAACAAAGGTTACTCGCACACAACACATAAACCAGTGACCTGAGAATGACTTCATTGTTAGGAGAAAAAAACGGTTCTGTTAAACACTTTCTTGGTATATGTACTGTGGGCACACACGCCATTAAAAGATTTCAAGGAAAGTCATTGAAGGAAAGTCAGAAGAGACACTGTGGAGCACAGTGACGCATCTGACTGTAGGCACAGGTGTTTCTTTTTAGACAATAAGTAGTTTGTGTATTTTTTTTAACGAATCAGAAACTTAAATCACAGTGTGACTCAGCCTGTAATCTCATGAAGTAATGCTTGATAGTAAACCTCTAATCATCCCTTTGAGTTCTCATGATACTTCCCAACACAAAATAATGTGGTGTAGTATTTCAAAAGTTACGAACGGTCTCAGTCAGTAACAATAGTAAGGCTCTTTTGACTTGGTGGTGGTGTAACTGAGGCACCAACATGATCTTTTTACTCATAACCTCAGCATGCATGGTCCCAACATAACAAGATCTTATATTAAATTGAACATTTGATATCCTCGAGCACCCTGTGATGTTGTCCATAAATTAATCGCAGTCGATTTCTGACAAGCTTGACTAAAGAAGCCTAAAGAAGCCTGCAGGATCTTTGATCAATTTTGTCTCTGCTTGTGTTCTTCTGTAGTGGAGAGGTGTATGTGCACCATGCAGACTGGCACTCAGTTAACCAAAATGAAGGGGAAGAAGAAAGGACTGGTGCGATTCTTTTACCTGGACGAGCACAAGTCCTGCATCCGGTGGCGACCCTCCAGAAAACATGACAAGGCCAAAAGTGAGTGACCACCTCGCACCACACAGAAGTCGCACAGAACTTTTGGTGTGGACAATCAAGCAGGACTATTCATATTGCATGAGACTTGACTTCAGCTCAAAGTTCATATTTGTATTTACTGATTATGATGTCTTAAAGAAACAACATGTTAGGTGTGGCCCTTCAGCTGAGGAAAAGCTGCAAAAAGCTGTTTTGATGAATATTTGGTTTTGCCCTTCAGTTATAACTCCTGATAGTTAGGCAAAGTTTCTTTTAGTTGCTGGCAAATTTACCAGAAAAGTTGGATTTCTGCTTTTTAAAGAGCTGACATGTTTAACATCTTCAGATTTCTGATAAAATGTTCTATTGTTAGGCGTTGGGGCATTTACTGGTGTCCCAATCCTGTAGGTGAACCAGGTAGCAAAATAAAAATGTCAAATGTTATGATAGCAGCCTGCTGCAAAAATAATTTGGCCTTGACTGTCCTGCAGGAAGCCTTTAACTGTTCCTGAAGCCTACTTAAAGAAATTACAAGACAGCTTGTCTAACAGAGTTGAGGCTGTTCTGGAGAATAAAGGTGGTCGTATACTATAGGAAATATTGACTTTGAAGCTTGTATTTTTTGCATTATATAATGTATTTCCATGTATGTTTGCATATGGTTCAATAAATCCTTTTCCTGGCAATATTTACAATGAAATAGAGACTTTTGCACAATACTGTTTGTTAGTGTCTACAATGTATTTATTTTCAATGCTGCAGAGACATGAATGACCGCTCTCTTTTCGCATTTCAGTAACTATTGATTCCATTCATGAGGTGTGCGAGGGGAAAAAGTCAGAGATCTTCAGACGTTACGCAGACAATCGTTTCGACCCAAACTGCTGCTTCAGTATTTACTACGGGGACCGCGTGAAGTCCCTGGACCTGGTCTCCACCAACGCGGAGGAGACCCGCACCTGGATCACTGGGCTGAAATACCTAATGGCTGGTATCAGTGATGAAGATAGTTTGGCTCGGAGGCAGCGCACCCGTGATCAATATCCTTTATCCACCCACACAACTGTTCAACATGGTTTATAGTCACAAATACATCACTTTATATTTGGTAAACTGATCGTTTAGCCTGTGGTTCAGCCTTAACTGCAGCTGAACATGGTTACAGCAGACTTTCTCTGAGGCAGATAAAAATGGAGATGGCACCCTGAGCATCGGAGAAGTTCACCAGCTGCTCCACAAGCTCAATGTGAATTTACCCAAGCAGAAAGTCAGGGAGATGTTTCAGGTAAGCCTTGAATAATAATTAGTAATGTAAGCTGGCAGACTTAATGTGAATGTAACCTCTAATTGGCACTGCCCCTCTACTCCCCCACACTCAAAAAAACGATTCTTTGACCTGAAATGTATAAAATCAAAGGTTAACTTATTCAAACAATTTATCATTAAGGAAAAAGTGCTTGGTGTAAACTGAATGTATACCAATCAAGTTAAATTCATTTGCCTATTATTATTTTGACTCTATTAAATTTAGTGTTTTACATTATACTTATATAACAAACTTACATAACAAATTTACATGAAATCAGATTACTTAAAGTCTGCGTTTTGGGCATAAATATTTTTTGAGTGCAGACATGTTTCTTATAATTTTAAACTGCAGCATGATGGTTACTTGAATGATAGCTTTACCCGAGTTTATCTAACAGTGATATGTAGCAATTAACACGTATCATCTTTGTTGAGCATGAGCATTGCTGCCACTGTCATAGTCTCTGCCTTTGTTTTTCCAGTCTTGTTGGCATGCTTGTATTCTCATTGATAATAATTGATCCTAAGGGAAGGGAAATGTATATATCAGAACAAAATTTCATGGCAAATTATTCAGTAGGTTCCGTAGCTTAAAGTGTTTCTGGCATGATCTCCTTTACAACCAGAAAAAGTCCTCCTTCTACGCCAGACTATTTTTTTTTCTTTTTTTGACTCAAAATAAAAAGAGATCCAAGTTGAATTTTTACTCATGCAAAGTTAGCACAATAGCTTCTATATTCATAAACTCAGGGTCACTACTTTTTTAATGATAAGGACTAATTCTATATAATAAATAAAGTGATTGACTGCATAGGTGTGTACGTCTCTCTTCTGGTTATGTCATCGTCTATTTCCACCAGGAAGGCAAGCCCCACATTCTGAGAAAAACTCACAGTCACTGTCGAGACATTTAACATCACACCTTTCGTGGTGGTAGCAAAGCAGAAAAAATGCATCACCAGAGATAGCACGATTCCTCCTCTGAGGATCATGTCAGTAGATAAACCTGAAGGATGTCTTGCGCAAAACAAGTACATCAATACTTAGCCAAACAGTGCCACTAAAATGGCTAAAATAAATAAATAGAGCAAGAAAAAATATGGCAGCTAGTGAATCTAGTAAAATGTTTCGAACCTAGAAAATGGACAGGACACGAATCCTGCATTCTCAACGCTGTGGCAGCCTAAAGAAACCAGGTTGGAAAATGTATTAACAAGTAAAAAAATATGTAAAATCCTTAAGCGGACTATTGTCTGTGTGATCTTCCCATGGGAAGCTTCCCATGCTTCCCATCATCCCATGATTATATACAGAGAAGCATAAAAAGCTACAGATGGAGCCAGCAGACAAATATGTGCATTCAGTGTTTTTGTTGGAACGGTGTAGAAGGCTATCACCGGAAGCCCATATGGTTGTCACAGATGGCTTTTGTTGCATCGCAATATTGCTTTAGTTGCAGTAGTTCGCTGGCCTCCCTCCCCTCCCCTCCCGTGAATGAGCTCTGTTTTGATGGTGAGAGATATCTCATTCAGAAGGTACTGAGAGAGAGACAGATATCTTTGGCTCATAAACTGTTTTCGTCACTATCTGCAGGAAGCAGACACGGACGAAAACCAGGGCTCTCTCGGCTTTGATGAATTTTGTTCATTCTACAAGATGATTTCCACACGCAGAGACCTCTACCTGATTCTGATCTCCTACAGCAATCAGAAAGAAGTCCTGGACCTCCATGACCTTGCACGCTTTCTGGAAAATGAACAGAAGGTAGTCAAAAGTCACAATCACACTCATCTGTTTGATACTATTTATCCCCCCTTTTTTTTTTTCACCTCTCTTTAAAATGTATTTAAAAGTGTATCAGATTAACATCAGTGATGGTGCCTAAGAAGCAGCTAAAATGTATTTTAACCAATCACTGCGGTGCAAGATACAAACGTGAAGTCCTGAAACTGAGTTTTAACAAGCAATAAAGGACTTTAAAAGATTGTATTAAATTATTGCTAATGCCAGTTTGCAAAAAGCATTTAACTTTTGTATCCAAAAAGATTAAAAAAAAAACAGCTCATTTTGTTCTGTTTGTAGATGCGAGGCCTGAACAGAGAGCATCTGGTGGACATAGTGGCCAAGTTTGAGCCGTGTCCTGAGAACCTCCAGCGTATGGTACTGGGTATTGATGGTATGTTGGCTTTGCTCAAAGTGCCTGTGGCCGGTGAAACGTCATTATTATCGCATGTCAGATGAACCAGAATTCATTTTCAGTCAGCTGCACCAAAACTCTCTTCCTTTAGGTTTCACCAACTACATGCGGAGTCCTGCAGGCGATATCTTCAACCCCGAGCACAATCAGGTAAACCAGGACATGACGCAGCCTCTGACTAACTACTTCATTGCCACATCTCACAACACCTACCTGACAGGAGACCAGCTGCTCTCTCAGTCTAGAGTGGAAATGTATGCCTACGTCCTGCAGGCAGGCTGTCGCTGTGTGGAGGGTAAGAGCCAGCACAACCAAGAACCTGAGCTGTTATTTCAGTGTGCGGTTTTATAAGATTACAGATCGTTGTCAGCTCTTTCCCCCTCTCTTAGTGGACTGCTGGGATGGACCAGATGGAGAGCCCATTGTCCATCATGGTTACACCTTGACATCCAAAATTCTCTTCAAAGATGTAATTGAAACAATTGACAAATATGCCTTCACAAAATCACAGTAAGGATTTTTTATTCCTGGTGCCGATTTAAATTTTGTTGGGCTGGTGCACCTGCGCAGTCGCTCAGTTATTATCACCTCACTGCCAGGTATCCCGTGATCCTGTCCATAGAGAATCACTGCACTGTGGCTCAGCAGAAAAAGATGGCTAAATATCTGAGAGAGGTGCTGCAGGACAAACTGGATCTGAGCAATGTCAGCGTGCATGAATGCAAAAAGCTGCCATCTCCTGAGATCCTGAAAGGGAAGATTTTGGTCAAGGTACAGTTGTTTTTATATACACACACACACACACACAGCTATGTGTTACTCAGACCTCACCTGACTACAGTAGGTAGTCCAGTTTTTTGTTTTTGTTTTTGGTTGGTACATTTCTCAAATCTGAAAGGAAAAGCTGTACTGGTTCTCTGTTGATGCTGAAAGCTTCCAAGTATCATCTCATTATAGTAATTATATGCAAAGTGGATGAACCAGCTGACAAAGTACCTTGTTGAGCTGATAGGAAGGCAACTTTAAACCAAATAGCCACTCATCACAACCAAGGAATGCAGACGAGCATCTCTGATTATGCAACGTGTTGAACCTTAAAGCAGATGGGCTACAGCAACAGAAGACCACACCAGGTGCCGCTGCCTTTTGCTGAGAACAGGAAACTGAAGCTAAAGTTCATATGAGCTTGCCAAAGTTGGACAATCCTCCTTGCCTCACTGCCTTGTATCAACAGTTCAGTCTGGTGTGGTGTTACAATGGTGTGGGCATATTTTCTTGTCAAATTCTGGGCCTGAACATCACAATAGGGACCAAAATCTCTGAGGAATGTTTCCAGTACCTTTGTTGAATCCATGCCATGAAGAATTAAGGCAGCTATAAAGGAAAAAGGAGGGCCAACCCAGGACCAGCAAGGTGTACCTAATGAAGTGGCCAGTGAAATTTGAAATTAACCAATACTGTTCATGTTTGGCGCAAAAACAAGTTACAATGAGGTAACAAGTAGTGCCTGTGAGGCCACAGACTCTCATTCACGTTACATCTCAGGAATGTGACTGCAGACGTCTGTTGAGGTGTGTTCATTTCCCTTTGTGAGACACAATGCTGAAAACTTTTTCTTTTCTGTGGCACAATAACAAAGTCTGTCAACACACCATGAAGGTGTAAATGTAAATCCTGTCCAGTCTGTTGCAATCACTATCCCTCATGCAGCGATGTGTAACCTACACAGTACTTGTGTAGGTTACAAACTGCACACAGCAAATAGAAAGAGCGCAGCTTTGTGCTTTTCCTATCATTGTCATCAGATCCTTGGCCACAGTTTACAAAATAAATGATTATAACAAGCTTAAACAATTAAGTGTATATTATTACATGCACACACACACACACACACGCACATGCACACACACACACAAAGCTACAATGTCTAATTGTTCATTTTCTGTTTTTAGGGGAAGAAGCTGCCGGCAAACCTTGATCCTGATGTGGAGGAGGGTGATGTGTCTGATGAAGACACTGGAAATGAGGAAGAAGAGGACGACGATGACGATGATAACGCACAGGCAAATGAAACATTTAAACAGAAAGAAAGTAAGAAAGAAAGAAAGTAAGTAAGATTGCAATTTGAACTTTTCAGGATGGGAATAGCGTTAACGCCACTACTTATCAGCCTAAGAAGAAGAGACAATTTGGGAGATCAATCATGAGAAGCTTCAAAAGAAAGGTCAGCTGATAAAAAAGCAATATCTGACAGTTTTCCTTTTGGGTGACTTTGGCTTAAAATATTCAATTTCTTTTCTTTCAGAGAAAAAAGAGAATACGAGTGAAAAACAAGGCCATGTCTGATGGTGAATCAGACTACAGCAGCAGCAGGGAGAGGACACAAATTGTTTACCATCCCAAGTAAGACCAGTTACTAAAGGTCAAGAAAAGCTAGCAATCTAAACTTTATCATATCTGGGATTGCACTTACATGACTCCCTCTGTCTCTGCAGAAAAAGGAAAACAATGAGGCTCTCCCGAGCTCTATCTGATCTGGTCAAGTACACAAAATCTGTCCGTGTGCATGACATAGAAACACAAGGTAAATCCAACTAGAAACCTTTGCCTGCATTTTTTTTACCAAGCACATCCCAACTCATAGAAACTTTTCAGAGTGAGTGTCTCATACATTTTGATTTTCTTTTTGGCAGCATTCACGAGCAGTTGGCAGGTATCGTCCCTGGATGAGACAGTAATGAACCAGATCTTACAGCTTAAACCGGGTGAGCTGGTGCGTTTCAACCAGCGCCAGCTTCTCAGAGTCTACCCGTCCAACTATAGAGTGGACTCAAGCAACTTCAACCCACAACCATACTGGAACTCAGGATGCCATATGGGTAACAAAACTGTCACTAAAACTCAGTACCAGGGTATTTGATACTGCTTGTTGTTATTGTGGAAGATGTAACTTGTTCGCATGTTGCTGTTTCATCTTAGTTGCCATGAATTATCAAACAGAAGGTCGCATGCTCGAACTGAACCGAGCCAAGTTCTCGAGCAATGGAAACTGTGGATATATTCTGAAGCCCAAGTGCATGTGTAAAGGTATGTGGTGTTCACTCACACTTTGTAGATTTCTGCAGATTACAAAGTGAAGGGCAATGCATCCTGGATGAGGACATAATAAGTACTATTGCTTTTCATCAGGTGCCTTTAACCCAGTGTTGGAGGAGCCCCTACCAGGACACAGAAAAACTCAGTTAGTGCTGAAGATCATTAGTGGACAGCAACTTCCCAAACCCAAAGACTCCATGTTTGGGGACAGAGGAGAGGTCAGGTCAAAATACAGTAGATAGAAAGTCAAAGATTCATCATCAATGTGGTACAAAAATAAGTTCTTAACACTAAAGTCCAGTTTTTCTTGGATTTTTTTAGATAATTGATCCCTTTGTTGAAGTTGAGATCATTGGCCTACCTGTTGACTGCTCCAAGCAGCAGACTAGAGTAGTGCATGATAACGGTACGTGTGAAGCTCCACGTTGCAGTTTAAATCACTCCACACCAAGCTGACTTTGTGTTTCTCGGTCTTTGTGACGTCTCTTTCATTCAGGTTTCAACCCAATGTGGGAGGAGACCCTCGTCTTCAACATTCAAATGCCTCAGATCACCCTGGTGAGATTCCAGGTGTGGGATCACGATCCTATTGGAAGAGACTTCATTGGACAGAGGACTGTAGCTTTCACCAGCATGATGCCAGGTGGAGTACCTGTACACTTGTTTGCTTGGTTCCACAAGTTATACTTCTGAAAGCATACCGCTTTATTCTGTTAAAATTAAAACCTAAACCTTGTTGTGTTCTGAAAGTTTCTCAAAAATATTATTTTAAATGAGAGAAATGGACCATCTGGAAGCAATGTGACATTTTAAAAGGGGGTTATTCGCAGTGATGACCCTAAACCAAAACAGGACTTTTAGAAAATAAGGAGATGAAAAACCAACTGCTAGACTATTTCTGTGTTGTAAAAACATCATTTTTACAAATAAATCAAAGATTTAGGGCAAGTTCCCACTTTTTGCAGAGTATCTTTAGTGTTTTGTTTTAACTATGAGGCATTTTGGGACATGCATCTTTAGAACTGAGAACTTGAAACGTGCTAAAGCGACTGAGCAAGACTTTATGAATTTGATTATTTGTCCTTGCCAATGTTGCAGATTTGTTTTGAGTCTTTGAGTGGGATAAAAGTGAAAGATTATAAGGACTGAGCTTCCATCAGTGGACTTAACACAGCAAGAAAAGAGTACAACACATTATCAGAGAGTGTCATCATCCAGATCACACCCTCCCCAGACCAAAACAATCAGCATACACCATCAGACACAGCAGAGCGGACAGTCTGATCACACACGCTTCTACAGCAGCTTCTTTCCTCCCAGAGTCAGACAAAATAAGGACTGACGAAGATACACAGAAAATCTGATTTATCCAGAAGTGCAATATATATTTAAGTAATGTGCAATATTTTTTCATACACTAGTCATTTCAGTGCAATACAGGAAATACCGTTTCTCACTTGAAATTACCTGACATATTGTCCTTTCCATGGTTATGAAAACTAAAAACTAAAAGTCAATGTGAAAAAAACATTTTAGTTTGCTAAAATAAAAAACAAACATTTGAAGAAAAAAAATAAAACTAACAAACAATTTTGTGAACTTGGAAATCTAACTAAAATAAAATATATCTTCAAAAAATATCTTGAGTGAACCCGCTTATGAAAATTTGTCTCATGAGACTTTGATGTATTTTTGAGACTTTGGATGCCTACAAGACTTGGATTCAACTGTTTTCAAAATGTTCTGTGCTTTTATTGTAGTACCTGTACTGATTTTCCTATAACATTAATTTCCTGACTTATGCTCTCCATACAATAATGATTAATAAAGACTAAAATTAAGATTGAAACCAATGAAAACTAAACCGAAATGAGCAAACATACACTGAGAGTATCTGAAACTACTAAAACAAAATACAAACAAAAACTAATTAATAAACAAAACTAAGATAACTCTGATCTTAACTTTACCTCTGTGTGCATTTTGTTTTATGTTGGCATTTATTTGTCTCTGACTCTAAGCTCTCCACAAGATGTCCTACATACCCAAACCCAGTGTAACTGTACAGATGGCAAATAAAAGATTTCAAATCTAAACCTCTGTTATAATTTTTTTTTCCTGTTGTTTGTTTGTGTGCTTGTTTGAAGGTTACCGCCATGTCTACCTGGAAGAAATGGCAGAGTCATCGATCTTTGTTCATGTCGCTATTATTGACATGGCAGGAAAGGTTGGGCATTTTAAAATACACTTACAGATCTAAGATCATCTTCATCTGACAACGCTATCTTATCATTTCTGATTTCCTTTGTGTGACAGACCAAACCAGCAAATGCTGTGCAAGCAGCTAGGAAACACATCCAAAAAGCAGCCCAGAAGCATATGAAGAGCCATCAAAGGCAGCCATCTCTAGATTTTTCTGTCCAGTCTTCAGAAGATGGACGCGCTTTGTACTTCCGCAAGGATCCGGACACCATCTCTCAGGACAGCAGAAGTGGGGAAACCTCTTATCTGGTCCAAGGGCCTGCAGCCAAGGCTGCCATCCACAAAGGGGCCATGAGTGAACCAGTCAGGCGAGCTCACAGAGTTAAAATTCTTGAACCACAAGAGACAAAGAGAGGGATCTTAAGCCGGATGTCTTCCACTGACTCCCAGCACACTGGGGTTGCTCCCTGCGTGATAGCTGAAAGCTTTGACCTTGAGACCTCTTCCCAGACTTCTTCTCCTGACAGTCCTGCTCCAGACAGCCAAAATCCAATAATTCAAGAGGAGCTGGAAAATGACCCCAGTGAATTAGAACAGTCCAACTGTGCTGGGCAGCAGATAGAGTCAGAGCAGCCTGGACCACCTGAGGAAGTGCCACCAGAATCAAAACCAGGCAATGACATTGTCACGGGGCCTGAGCCACTGCCAGAAGCTCAGAGTCTGACCGACGCAGTCCCTCAGCCTCCGCTTGTGCCACAGCCAGAAGCCAAACCTTCTCCACTTGTCCCTCCATCATCCCCTGCAAGGGTGAGACGGACTTTAGAGGCTCCCGTGACCCCCTGGCCATCCACCCCAATAAGGACAAAGGGCCGCTCACGCAGTTGCCCTCGAAAACACACTACCTCTGTTCAGACACCTATGCTGAACCGAAAGCCTACTTTCCACTGTCAGATGCGCGGAGCTCAAAACTACGGCAGCTACGGCAACCCAGTGAGACGCATACCCAACGGTCTCTGCTTGTCAGACACCATGTCCAGCAGCAGCGACAGCAGCACCGACAGCCTGGACTTTGTGCCCCCCTCCCCATCAGCCGGGGCAGAGCAACGCGAAGGGACGCTGCAGAGAGAGATGAAGGCCCTCTTTGACCAGAAGATGAGAGAGATCCGCTGTAAATCACCGCTTTTTCTAGATGGTGAGTCACATTTGCAAAAGAATGAAAAGAAGTTTAATTACAAAACCTAAGTGGCTCTTTCAAATCAGCCTTTTTGTTTTTTACTGTTTTTGTGTTTTTTAGATTTGTGACATGAAGACATCAACATCCTCCTTAAAAAAGAAAAGGATCAACAACAAGAAAAAGGAGGAATGATGGTGATGGTGGTGTGAGAGTCAGATATGTAGCTTTTCTTTCTAGAATGATGGATGACAAAAAGCATTAGAACACTGTTAGATGTTTTTTTTAATTTCTTTTCTAATCCTGCTGAAATGTTTACAATCATCCCAGTTTTTATGCATGTAGTTCTTAAAAAAAATTGCTGAAATCACATGATGCCACTGCCAAGTGTACAAAATACGTGATGTAGAGTTGCAAGCAGTAAACCTAGAAAGTAAACATATGTGCACAGTTTGTTAGCAAAATGTTGAGTTTACAAGTGTAAACTGAAATTAAAAATGTTTTTTTTTTATACTGAAGTGTTTGATTTTTCATTGAAAGCGTAGCATTTGTACTGAAAAATCAGTAATTTATATATCTGAATAAAGTTAAACTTTTTTTACATTTTAGTTCAAATGTAAATAATAAGGTTTACAGTCTACCAAGTTAATATTTCTGTAAATTCTTTGAACAAAGTTATTAAGTATTATCAAATCAAAATGAAAAAAAAAATTAAACATAAAAAGCTCTAAAAGCTAAACACACTTTTCAGAGTAGTTGAATTTCCCAAAGTCTTCTATGCTTTTTCCTTGTCTTTATCTACATTTTCCTGGGATCTGTTCCCACTGCTGGTCCTCAAGCGCAGACTCAGCTCCTCAGTCAGTACAGAGCAGCATGTCTTCTGTGGGATGGACATGCAATCAAGATCAACACCAGTCCAACAAAAACACTTTATTTCACCTATTAATTTAATGCAAATATGGATGTGTGGATGGGATTAAACTTCAACCAATAACAAGATCTTCTAATGGCTGAAGAACTGCTGCAGCCAACGAATGCAGTCAATGAATTTAGATCTTAAAGAATAAACACACGCGCACGCACACACACACACACACACACCCCGTTTCACTTGAGACATGTGAGTTGCGACAACTTTGCACGTACCTTGTGCTCTGCTGCACGCCTTCGACTCTTGAAGGTCAGCTCCAGGACAGCCACAAGCATTCCCAGCCCAAGGCCAAGGGAAAGAACCAGAAACATCCCCTTGAGGTTGTGCGGCTGCACAGCTGACACCTTGCCCT
>VVHJ01052358.1:0-20215 GCA_015107715.1 Tylochromis polylepis
TAAAAAAAAACATAATAAAAAAAAAAAAAAAAAAAAAAAAAGGAAAATCATGAGCCGTTTTTTCCTTTTAGGAATCCAGTGGCCTTATAAGCTGATTCAATGAGACGCAGAATGCCTCTAATGCCTCAGTAATATCTCCGACAGCTGTCAAGTAGAACATAAAGACCCTCTCTCAGATCCATTTATTCTCCCTAACACTACAAAAACAGGCAGAATATTCTTTGATAGCTTCAATAAAGTTTCATGAGCCTTGGGGGGGGGGGGATACTCCTGAGAGGCTTGAACATGCAACTTCAAAAACTGGCCATAAACAACAGGATTTACAGAATAACTGTTGTTAGCAAAAATCAATACAACTCCTTGTTTGTTTGTTTTTTTGCTCTGAACAAACAAAAAATTATTGTTACTTCAAGGCAGAAACAGGACTGTGTGTCATTTGATTTCCATACCAAGTGGCTGACCTAATCAGCACACTGCAGTTCTGATGAGAAAATTATTAAAATATTTTTCCTCCTGGCATTAACTCAACTCAGCTCAAAACGGCCTAATTTCATTGTTGCATCTCCCCCGATGAAGACAGACGTGTTCAATCAGCCTCTGAATGGGCTGCGTGTTAACAGACGGCCAGCATCTGATGACAAGGCCCGCCCCATTAGCTACATAATCACACCAAGAGTCCCCGGCGGTTATCGATGGCGATGCTAAAGTAACAGTCAAAACGTGCAACTACACAAACTCTCCACAGTAAGTGTCAGACAGAACATCAACAATTAATCTCAAGTGAAGAGACCAACAGCCAACTAAATGCAGCAATCAAGCCCGATCACTTTGCCTGAATCTGGTGACTTACTCTGACATCCATTACACTAACCTGTAACAGAAAACAGAACACCTTTGATTAAGATAAACCTCATTTTACTTCCCAAAATTATCTAGACCTTTTCTTTTTTTGTTATTAGGATCAAAATGAAGCATAGAAGGTCAAACACAAATGCATTGCTACTACTGATGCTTCTGCTGAGGTGGAATGGGGGAGTGCACAAGGTTAAATATTACCTGTTCAGGGTTCTTCCTCGTTCAAAATGGGCCTCTGAGGAGGAGCATGTAAGCTCAACCGTTCCACATATAGGTAAGGCATTGTTACCTTAGCTGGGACAAGACTATCTGATAAACTTCAGTTACCAAAAGCCCATTTTAAAATAATGGTTATTAAACAATTTTAATCACAGACCTGGTGATCTTCCATTCAGGGAAGGCCAAAACCACTGATGGGCAACATTCTCTTCCCCCCCCCGTTAAACATGCAGGGAAAACCCCTAGCTACATGAATTTGCATGCATACCCAAGATATTTATATCAAGTCATTAATTCTGCTGTGTGATAGTGAAATGGTGTTCCAAGTATCACTGAAATATGTGCACATCAAAAGCACACGTCAGATTAGTCACAGAATGTGGTCACATCAATTTCAGTGGTTAGATCAGGTCACTGACAGTCCGAATAAAACTGCTCTTTTTTTTTTTTATTAGAATACTGCAGAAGCATGCTGGGAGAGAGGTGCCAGTGTCTGTCAGGGCTGTCGCGAGAGGCGTCGGAACATGTCTGAACCAACAGATATCTGCCTTTGTACATAAATAAACTAAAAATGCTGAGTTTAGCAGACTAGCATTTCTGGTACCGACTAGCCAGACGTCTTTTTGTACCACACTTTAATAAGTCCTCCTTTTTGTTTTAAGAATTTATTTAGTCAATGTTCCACCAAAAACAGTTCCACACTAAAACCTGATCAGATAAATCCATTATTTTTTCAATGCTTTACATTTTAATCTTTTTAACTGCAACACTAACTGGAGCAACTACTGTACCACTCTGGCCAATGCCTTGGTTTGGGGATGGGTGAATACAGCCCCTTTTTGTGAGTTTTCATGGCTTAAAAACAAAACAAAACCCCCACACCATTATTGTAACTTATTTCCACTTCAGTAGTTGTGGAAATGATCTTGAAACATCACAGCTTTCACTAGTATGGTTTAACCAATATTAATAGCACTACATGGTTATAGTTGTACAATACTGCAGACGTGTTTCACAGTTTCAGTCTCAGTTTCACCCCTACAGACTCCAATGGAGAGTTGGCAGAAAATATTGCACATCAAAGAAACAATACTTTAAAACAAGGCTTCCAATTATGCACAAAATTCAAACTTGAACTGTGATCACTGATAAATTATAAGCTAATGATTGATTTATCCAAAGCACAGATACTCAATGCTATGCAAAAATAAAAAATCAGACCAAATCAGAGTTGTAATTCTCAAGTGCCTTTAATCTAATCCATTACTCTACCTAATCCCAGAGTTTTCTGCTTAAACATATCTCTTACCTCTTTGTTAATCACTTCAGAGCCAACTATTGACAGAGTCATAGACGTAGTGGGTGACTGTGGTCTTATGCAACTCACTCTGTGCCTCAACGTCTTGTTTGCAAAGCTTGCAGAAGAATTTGCTCAACCTTCGATCACACCACCCCACAGTGGATCTCATTGAGTGTTTTGTGGCTCCAGGACAGACTGTCTTGCAGTTACTGTCGTGCTAAAGCAAGCAGCAACAGCAAAAAAACAAAAAAAACAAAAAAAACAAAAAGAAACAATCCAGATCAGAGTGCTCCTTCTTTTGGCCTTTAACATCTGGATGCAAAAGGGCATTCATCTACCAGCACCCTGACAGCAAGGAGAGTGAACAATTGGCCCGAGCAGCCATCCAACTCAGCGCCAAGATCCGAGACTTCACACAGATCAACAACTCCCTGACCACAACAAAAAGGGATCACTGTGACACTTAGCTAACTGACATAGCACTATGGCAGTGTCGGCTGCCAAAGGATCATGCTTAAGCCCCGAAAGCCATTCTCGCTGTCAACAATTAGAAAGGCAAAAATCAATCACTTCAGTCAAGATGCAGTCAACATAGTCGCTTAAAAATAAAAAATACAAAAAATAAAAATCAGGTTGAACTGGTTATTTCTTATCACATTCCTGGTCATTTTCCTTTGGCGGAAGATTTATTTAGAGGGGAAAAACCCCTGACAATATTCAGACATTATTTTTCACAAGAAAACAAAGTATATCAAAAAGGTGGAACTACAACGATCACTGTCACCTTAACTGGCCACTGATCCTCAGTATATCAGTTTAGTTTATAAATCATTACACAAAGCCACGAATGTAAATATTTGCAATTCACTAGTATGTTTAAAAAGCTTCAAAAGCTACTTGACGTGAAGCGTTTTACAATCCAATAAGCAAATCATTTAGAAATGGTGCAACATTTTAGGACTAGAAGCAAAAATATTTTCTTGTTCAATCTTTTCAATTTATAGTTTACTCTAAAACAAACACACACAAAAAAAACCAAAACAAATAAAGGATAACGTGATTAAAACATTTAAAGAATCCTTGTTCAGCTGCTGAGTTTCCTCATTTGTGAGACCATGCAATAACAGCCATTTTGTTGCAAACTAGAGAGAGCACTGCTGGAATTGCAAACATTTAAATTTTAAACAGTCGTAAAAGCAGGCGGTGGTTCTGGAAATGTTTTTGTCAAACAGGATTAGCTGACTTTGTGTCGAGACTACTTTCGGGGTGGAGGAGTAATATATGGACCTCTGTACTTTATAAATACCTTTCCTTCCACTTGTTTACATGCCCTGTCACAAGATTTCCATTAATGGCTCAATAATGTAGCAAACCACGTGTTTTCTATCGTTAAGTCAGCACTCTATATCCAACATGGACGGACCCGGGGGGTACAGATGCATGTGAGCTGCAGCTAACTATGTTAGCAGGCTCGGGCGCTAGCAAGAAACACAGGGAGGGACCGGGAGTGAGTGCGCCGTGTCCTGCCTGCAAACAAGGCTCAAGCACGCTGCTGGGCTTTAGAAACTGAACCCACATTAGTAACGGCTTGGCAACGAAATATAGTGTTAAGAAACTTTAAAGCAACTTCGTCTGCTGAAAGCGCTTGCCTTCAAAGCCCGATAATTGCTCGTTTAAACATCCACCGTTTGTTTCGATCGACCGCACTTAAAACGGGAACTTGATCAGCTGTAACGAAGTAACCCGAAGCCCGAGCAAAAAAATAAATGTTGATGTTTGTGCAATTAACGCAACGCAAAGGGGACAAAATAGGCAGCATATTTATTTATTTGCATATTTTTTAAAGCTACGTTGTTTCTTTTTCTGGACTGATACTGAACGTGTGATCTCCGGAAGCACATGTCACTTGACTATTGTAGCGCGCCCAAGCGTCGGATACCGCTGGTAGCAAACTGCGTTTCCACTCAAAGTGACGAGATAAGAGGTTAGCAGCAGGGCCACACTTTACTTAACTGCAATTTATTGTGGTCACATGCCTGTATTACCCAAGTTAGGCTAGCAACTTTAATTCCAGGTGAGCGTACCGTCACCGCTCGCATGATTAGCAACGTTAGCATCCCAGTTTGCTTGTTAAGCTAGCGCTAGCTAACTCCCAACTAGCCCTCAACTGTTTTGTTCGCCTCGCCTACTTAAAAAAATAAAAATGCCAGTCGGTGTTTACGCTGTGGAAGAGACGAGGCGGGAACTCGGCACATGTCTTTAGCTGATTTACTTACATTGTGTCGCTCGAAGTCATTAACCGACTTTCGGTGAGAGGGAGAAAATCCAGGTTGTACGCCGAAGTCATGCTCAAAAAAAAGAAAAAAAACACACACAGCGTCTAAACAACGAGAAGCGACGTCCGCTCAACTCCTGCGAGACGGCGAGAAGACGAAGCGGAGCAGGTGCTGGGAGGGGGCGTCTTCTTTAAAACTGCATGAGAGGGAGGGAGGGAGATATATAGAGAGAGCGCGAGGGCACCGGTATCCGCCTTATTCCTTCCTTCTTGTTTCTCTCTCTCTCTCTCTCTCACTGTCTTCGAGCGAAATAAATTCAGGCGAGCTGCCGTCAACACTGCACACCGAGCTGCAGCAAACCAGAGGCGTGGCCTCGTCAACAAAAGTCCGAAAGACACGCTGCGTGCTGCTCAACAAGCGCTTCTGCCCCTATCTAAATGACTGTAATGTCCCTTTAGAGACCACACGTGGTACCCTATGGAGAGTTTACTAACCTGTTTTCTAGTTTACGATCTTTTATCTGCTCTAGCATCGCCATTGCATTCCAATAATGACCCACATTCTGCGACCCTTTAACAAAAAAAAAAAAAAATACGTATTAATCAGATCATGTCGAGCCTTATTGTGAAATGAGTCTATCTGAGAATGAATCAGTGATCTAATAATCAGAATTGGTGAGCGATTTAAAATGTTTAAATATGGTATCCAGGCCATTACTATCAATCACACTAATGCCACTCCTGTTTCCATATCTTCCCAGCACTCTAAATTAGGCAACCGGGCCTTTTGTTTTTATTGGATTACTTAAATAAATAAGATTATTTCCAGGTTGTTTATTGCCTTGCACTGCAGATAGGTCCATAAATCAATTCCCAGTCAAAAAGTTAGATGGGTAAAAATGTAGCTGTTCTTGTCTTCTTTCATCCATGCTTCCCTCCAGGGTCATAGGTCATATTCCCCCTTTGTGCTGGACTGTTATCTCCTAGAAGGTGGGGGAGAGGGGGGAGGGGGAGCCTATCTTCCTTTGTTGTGCTGGACTTGCAGGGTGAGGCCTCTACACGTGGAGGGAAAGGTAAGGGGCTGGGGCGGGGGAGAGTGGGGGTGGGTGGACTGTTGTCAAGTGCTGTTTGAAAGATGAGTTGGGGGGGCTAGCCTAATTATCAAACCACTCATTACTGCTTCAGCAGCTGCACAGTCCTAAAATATTATTCATAGTGAGCATTAAGAAACATCCCATTTATGAAATCCCACTTAATCCCTGTATCCATAGCAATTTCAAGGCAACCTGGCACCAGTGCCGGGTCTGCTCTATTAAACAGTGCCTGAAAGAGGCTTGTGTGCATAATGTGATAACGCAAACTCTTTTTCCATAAGTGTGGACAAGCCCACTGTGTGACATGCATCACCTTTAGCTTAAGGGGCTGCTATAAAAAGGTACGCTAAACCTCTCTGAAGAATCGGGTTTCATTAAGAGAGCGACATCTGCAGCATATCCATACATTTCTTTTGATTCGGATCAAAGATTCATTCAGATCTGTGGGATGGGGGGGCTTGCTGAATAGATTTGCTGCGAAAGGAGAAGAATCGTTGCAAAGAAGGCCACTCATGTTCCCTGTCTTGGTATGTACTATTAGTTTTTTTCTAAGAGATGTTTAATAGATTGGATTTTACATGCCTAGTGTCATGTCTAGTTGCTGGCACCTTCTAATACTAGCCTGCCTTTCTTAATCTCAGATTATTACTACTCTAATCCTATCATAATCCTCCACATGTGCCATCCTTTTGTTGTTTACATCAAATGTTTTCTCCCTCATGCAGTGGGAGCTGAAGAGCCCATTCACCCAGCATTTAAATGTGCATCTTTTCATGACAAAAAAAGTGCAAGGTGTAAAAATAGGCCATCTTCAAATTTTTAAAAAAAGGGCCACATCGTGCGTTTTTAAGCAGGATGCCTTTAACTTGAAAGTGTACTTATTCTTAGCTCTTCCTTTCATGAAATCATTTGTCGAATGGCCGACCAGCTGAAGTGCTCTCAAAATGGAGAGAGTGAACTTCATCTTATCTTTGCTTTGCAGAGGAAATCAACTGTTTCAAGACGTACTAAATAAATATAGCGCTGCCGTATCAGTGTAAAGTTCCACTGAATGTATGCAAATGCACATGTAAATGTTTCCTATTTTTCCTTTTAAAGATAATTGATATCTTCAGTTGTGTTAGACTGGCTCAGCACAGTGAGGCCTGGGTAGCTTTCAGCAGACATCCAGTCACTCGTATTGCTCTTCTTCAGTGGGCTGTGCATTTCAAAGACAAACACCTACATCACTGACACCTCCACCGTTTTTGTTTTTGTTTTTTTAATTTATATTTCCTGCAAATCTACAATGAGGAAGTTTGAAAAAAATAAAGAAGGGAGGTACATTTTTATTCCATTTTAGTGATACATCTTTCTGGGGAAGTTGAGGTGATATAAAATATCAAATATATTCAGTTTAAACATGGCTTCTGGATTCCTGTTTGAAAAGAAAACCATATAGGCGTACCAGAGGAACACTACCCTGCCCACAGGCACACTCTCACAGCATGGGAGAACACCTCAGCTGGAAACAATACATCCTATGACAATATCCAGCCCAGACAAAGAGGCAGTCTAAATACGGGCTGCTCCACAAAAGCTAGCCCGTATTTGAATGAGGGGCCAACCCAACGTACCTCATAGGCAGGTCCTCATTCCTGACTGAGATCCCGGCCGCAGAGGGGGGACAGCGCATGCTGTTGGCATACAGACTCTGCACCAGGGCCAGCTCAGAAGAGTGTTCCAACATCGGTGCTCTGGAAAAATCCACCCGGTGTAACGGACACTTTCTTCTCTTTCCCTCTTTCCTTGGTGTGTCTCTCTCCCTTTCTGTGTCTCCCGCCCACTCTTTCTCCTTGGTTTAGTGCAGCAGAGCGGCACCCACCCCCTTCGCTGGCTGTGGTGGCTGAAATAATCCTCTCTGACAGCTCATCGTGCGCTAATGCATTGTGCTGCCTGCGGCAGCGCAGTTTGCAGGCTATAAAGCTGTGTCCACAGCACTCTTCTACTAATTGACACCCATATTAGGGAAACTTCAGAAAATTGGACATGGATGATTTATTCCCATTGTCACACTAGAGGAAATTAGATGAAACATCAACACAGTTGCCACAAAATTTCATTCTGTTCCAGTCCTGATTTTGTAGCATGTTTTTTTCTCCCTTCTTTTTTTGGCTGTTGCCATGTAGTTCAGAGTCAGTGAACTGCTCTAAATAAAAGCCAAAACAAGGCCAACTGGTTGATCAAGCCTAGCATCCTACACCTGTGCCCACCACAGGTCATTTTATCACTAAACGCTCTGTCTGAGCACCTGCACATACTATAGATAAATGTTATAACCACTCTCCAGGCAGCGAGAGCACGTGCATGTCACACTATGCATGAGTTGGCTGGTTACCGACCTGTTTGTGACAGTTAGAGAGCTTTCTATGATAGCCTGGCATCATTATTATAATTGAGTAGATAGAGATAAAGATAGGCTGCCAGAATATGAGTAAACACTTAAGTGAGTGTGGATACGTGTTAAATAAGGACAGATTACATTATCCCTCTTATTGTCCACTACACACAGTACACCCAGTACAGTGTACAAGTACCTGCAGTGTTTGAAGTTCACTGAGCATCCTGTGACCGAAACTGTGGTCCTACTATGTTTTAGATTATAACGCAAACACTGACGCACAAATGACATGTGCTGGTATGTAATTCTACAGAGCAAAGATTCTCCACAGTACATTTCAAAACCAGAAACCCCAACCATGAGAATTAAGAGCATGTTGAAAAGACCCAGCAGCTTTTTATCAAAAGTGCGTAGTTTTATCATTTGCATGGCACAAAGTTCACTCCACTCTGCTGGGAGCCATCTAGATAGGAAAATGAAGAAGTCAAGGCATCTTTTTTTTAAGCTCCTGCACACATTCTCTCATTCTCGTACTCTCGTGGCCGATGTTGTGCTGCCATCAACCAATCAGGTGAAATATCTGAAACGAATTTACCACAATATTATTTTAACCAGAACCCTAGAGGAATTCAATCTAGGTCTTCCCCTCCCGTAGGTGTTGTGTCCCGTTTGGGTAATATGACATTAAGTAGGAAAGTCATCTGAAACAGGGTCATGCCAGTGTGTGCTGATATCACAGTGGAGTACAGCAGCATGAACGGGCTCTCTGCTTCTTCTGATCGTGGCACGAAATCCTCTTCATCTCAGCCCCGCTCCTTCTGCTGAATATTTTAAACACTTGTGCTGAAATCCAGGCCTTTAATGCCATGCTGCTTAGCGTGACTAGTCAGAGCCAGCGAGCACAAGGATAACTGAAAGATTTTCTTGCTACTCTGCTATCAACACCTACAGTAAGCGTACAGTATGATAATGCCTGCGTGCTAATCTCTGACAGCTGAAAAGAGGTGACAGAGGTGTAGTAATATGGCATGGGAATGATATATAAAACGAGGAGTATTGCTGTGAAAGGGAGTGTTATTGGGTTTCGGTGCATTTTGCGGCTGAAAAACAAAACGCATTCATGCCTGACATGTATTAAGTTGAATAACAGCACATGGTGAAAGCACTGCAGGTGGTCTGAGGAGTGAAAGCAACATCAGCTTTCCCTTTTTTTTTCTTCTTCTTTTGCCACTTTTGGCCTCCCTCGGGACCATTTGCACAGACAAATTCTGTCTGTGTTTTTGCAGGTTAAAACTGAAACTGTCACAGCTCGGTGAACACTGTGCTCGTATGCAAACACCACATGCTGGCAGCATGACTTTAAACTCACACTTGACACTCGAATTTTCAAACGGTTACAAGCGGGCACATCTTGTACCCTCCCAGCATCATAACCTGTTTATGATGCCTATGCACCTGGGCACGGTGAAAATATTAATATCTAATAATAAGAAATTTTTAGGCCTTTTTTTTTATAGCAGACACTCCTAAGTTCTGTGTTTGCAGGCCCTGGGCAGTAAAATTTATGATCCAACAGATGCTAGCAACAGGCTCTGACAGCAAGAGACCTGACACCATCTCAATGAGGGAAAGAGACACTCAAAACCTGAGTGGAGTTGACGTTTTAGCACCAACAGACTGAAGGCAGACATTGTTAATGAAATTCCTATTCATATACAGTTGGATCTTTTTATTTTTCCATCTCAACAATCACTTTTTTAGTTAAAGCTTGACTACTTTGATTTTACAGATTTAGCAAACATCAGTTCTCCTCTCATGACGACCTGCATGAGTGGACGCGCCTGGTGTGATTAAAAACACCACACCACATTGAAATGTCAGCTTATTTTGCATGGACAGAAGTCATTTTACTTCCCTTTTCTTCTGTCACGCATAATTTTTTCCACTTCCTCTTTGATTCCGTGTTATCGAAAGATGTTGAGTAGATTTCCAAATTTGGGAGTAAACAAGAAAGAGAAAGGAGTAGATAAATTGGAGGAAATAGTCACACGTTTAAAGGTGAATGAGTCAGGCGTGATTTCTATGCCCACAAAACATCAAGGATCTAGATCTAATTTAAAGAGTATCAATGCTGTTCAGCATGGAAATACACTCAAACATGGCTGTTCCACCACATCCTAATGGTGCTTGATTGGACTGAAATCTGGTGACTGTTTAGGCCATTTGAGTACAATGATTTGAGCTTCATTTGCAGGAATGATTTGCAGGAATAAGCAGTCTGAAGATGAGTACATCTTGGTCATAAAGGGATAGATATGGTCAGCAACAGTTGTCTGGTAAACATTTTAACTAGCAAACAAACACATTTAAACAATGTTCGGCTGGAACTAAGAAGTGAAGAGTGTACTAAAAAAACGTCCCCATCTCCATTACACCACCATCAGCCTCAACCATTGATACAAGGTGGGATGGATCCATAGTTTCATGTTGTTTACATGAAATTCTGACCCTAACATCCAAAGTTTGCAGCAGAAGTTGAGAGTCATCAGACTAGATGACCTATGCCCATGACCTGTGTGAATTGTAGCCTCAGTTTCCTGTTTTTAGCTGACAGGAGTGGGACCCAATGTGGTGTTGTGTTGCTGCAGCTCATGTGCTTCAAGCTTTTACATGTCGTGTGTTCAGAGATGCTCTTCTAATGTGTGTAGCACTTTCTTCTTCACTTACATAAGGACTGAACTGAAATATTCAGTCTATGAATCAATCACAGATGCCAAACAGAAACGCTGGGGTATCCACCTCAAAAACACAGCATCATTAGCCAACTGCCAGCACTTGATAAAAAAAAAAACCTCACTGAACTTTAATAGACCTCAGAATTTCTTCTACGCCCCTTCTGTAAAATATGACCTGTGCACCAAAACACCAAAGACAGCACTGGTATTGCTTGTTGCTGGAAATAGATGATGCAGAGGCACATTACAGCAGATACGTATGAAGATGTTTCACATCTCAGTATATAAAGTCGCTGATGACTGGTAATCAGCTTCTGCTACACATGAAGCAGAGGCTTCATTGCAACGTTTCACTTCAAAGAATGGAAAAAGTGACACAAGACAAGCAGAGCCCACGTTCTAAAATTACCATCCAATAATAATTCTGCAAAGGATGTTTTACTACCTGCCCCCCCTCCCCTACAGAAACCCACCTTAATAGCTTTTGAATGGCTTTAAATTTTACTGTCATTTATAGGGTCTCTTACAAGGGACGGTGCTTTTAGAGACGATTTCCTTTCAAGGCATGTTTGAGAAGATCCCAAATGCATTACCTAACACCGGTTATAGCTTTTTTACATTTATGATGTGGTGAAACACGGTTTGCACGAGGCCGCCTTGTCATCCACGCCTCATGAGCAGAGCGCCGGTTTCTGTGCATGAAGAATGACACCGTGTGGTCATTCGGGGAAAGGCAGCAAGTCTACAAATATCCCCAATTTGTAGCAGACAAACTGAGATGTCAGTTCCTCACAGTCCACACAAAATCTCTCAGAAAGCCTTCAGTGTTTTGCAGTGTTAAGAGTAACAGTAACACCGCTGCAAGGGAGGATCCTGGATTTGTGAATTAACACGGACAAAATTCAACATACGAAACTGGGTTTTGATAAAATATTTCCACTCTATTTTTATAAAGCAAATGCAAAAAAACCCCAAACAATTGAAAGCGTGCACTTGTCGGAAAAATCAAGGATGCATGGATGGGTTGGACAGGTGAGTTGGGTACATTTTTGATGGTAATGAGATTGACATGTTAAAGTCTGTGAGTACACAGACCATCCATCTTTAATATTGAAATCTCAGTGAAATTAATTACATTACAAGCACAGCTACAGTATAACTCCAGGACTACTCCATATGAAGGGAGAAAGGGGGAAAAAATAAAAATACAAACTTTAAATTTAAAAAAATGTACAGAAATTACAGAAAAATCAGTAGATTTAAAAAGCAATATCTGAAAATGGATTTTTAAGTCAATAATCCTAAGAACAAAATGCACTTAGCTTGGAAGTTGGTATTTACACATTTATACATGCCTGATGCAATCATTTATATACATGACATTTCAGTGATACTGCAGAAAATTGGGAGAAAGGTTTGACACAAAGGTCATGCCCTTTCTTGGCAACATGAGGGAAAACTGAACTAAAGACGACAGATGCTCTTCTTTCTTCCACTTTGTTGACAAAGTTTACCTCTGATTTGACAGAAACTGCCACGGTCTCCTTATACAGACAGGATCTCCAAGACCGGACAACCAAAAACAACAAATAACCAATTTATAGGCAAAAAAGAGGGGGAAAAAAAACACATGAGAACTAAGGCTGATTATGTGCTGGTTAAATCCTTTTTTTTTATCCTCTTACCAACTCACAATGCATCATGGCTGACATCTTTAAAAAATTCCTCAGAAGTTTGCATCAGCCTTAACTTTAACTTTCTTTATCTTTTTTTCTTTTCTTTAAATTTTACAGCAGTGCCATGAGTGTTCAGTGATGGCTTTAGTCCAAAATGTGCTTTTGCATAGTCTCAATGCGGTTTGTGTTTTCTTTTCTTGTGTTTTTTATCTTTCTTCTTGCTGGAACATTTAACGCAGAACCACTGCTGGTCCTCAGGGGGCGCTGTGAGGATCCCAACACAAGGCCTGAGCACATAACAGAAGAAGAGAGTTCAGGTTAGTAAGGATACGGTGAGAATGCAGTCATATGCCTACAAGACTTTTGATAATAAAAGATGCATTTAAATAAATAAATAAATACACAAACTTTGGAGATCCTGCTGGATATTACATGAATAATCACAGAAAACAGCCAAGGCACTTTGTCTCCAGCTCACTGACAAACACATTCAGACTATGTGTCTGAAAAAAAAAATTGATCTCGAAATATCAGGTGACATGAAAGATACAGTGCCTCTGTTGTTTTCTATGATTAGAAATGTACCATGTAGCATTTAGCACAATTTTCTGGATTGTCAAAAATAAAAACAGAGGTTATAAACATAGAAACAACTTTTCCCCCCTACTGTAATGTGGACCCAGGCACATTAATTATATACTCATTGGCCACTTTATTAAGTACACCTATTCAACTACTCATTAACACAAATTTCTAATCAGCCAATCAGGTAGCTGCGACTCAGTGCATTTAGGCATGTAAACATTGTTAAAACGACCTGCTGATGTTCAAACTGAGCATCAGAATGCTGATTTTAGTGGCTTTAAATGGGGCATGTCTTTTGGTGACTGATGAGCTGGTCTGAGTATTTCAGAAAATGTAGATCTACTGGGATTTTCCTACACAAGCATCTCTAGGGTTTACAGTGAGTGGTCCAAAAAATAGAAAATGTGAGTGGGAGTTCTCTGGTGCCAGAGATCTGAGGGGAATAGCCAGATGGCTTTTAGCTTCCAGCAGAATAACGTGGTATGTCACAAAGCTCAGATCATCTCAAACTGGTTTCTTGAAAATGACAGTGAGTTCACTGTACTGAAATGACATCCACAGTCACCAGATCTAAATCCAATAAAGCACCGTTGGGATGTGGTGGGGAGATAAATCTGTTGGGAGACAAATCTGAGGCCATGTCCACACTAATACGTTTTCTTTTAAAAATGCATCTTTTTCTCGCCGTTTTGGCCTTCCATCCACACTGAGACGGCGTTTTTGGTCAAGGAAAACTGAGCTTTTTGAAAACGCTGTTTTCAAATTTATCCGGATTAGTGCAGACGTAGCCTGAGGCAACTGTGTGATGCTATCGTGTCAACATGGATCATAACCTCTGAACAGCAGCAACAATTTTTTCTTTCTTTTTTACGGACCCAAACACACTAACTATGTCTTAGTCATACAGATACCTTTAATCAGCTGCTGTAAATCGTACACAGTATTTGACAGATTTTTAATGGGGGTGTGTTGATATTTTTGATCAGAAAAGTCCCGTTATGGATGACTAGAAGCCACATTCCCCCAGATTAACCAAAGCTATAAGAGTGAATTACATATAAATGCATTAAAAAAATGCAAATAAGAACTCAGAAGTGGAAGCGCTCATTAAGAATTAGTACAATCACCCATCTTTGTCATGAAAAGCTGAAAAATGCAGGGTTGTAAAGTTCTTACCAGTGATACCAGTCGTCACAGCCATCACATCCTATCATGGGACTGCCATCATCAGGTTTGTTGCATCCAGGGCAAATCCAGATCTGGTTTCCCCATTCATCTCGAATCTTGATTGTTACAGACAGCAGAAAACTTTAGTGACATGTCAAAGGCAATCAAAGGAAAAAAATAGCTATGACACAAACAGATAATGAAAAAACAAAACAAAACAAAACAAAAAAAAACAGAAAACAAAATAAAGTCTGTTTTATCTTGAGTGTAACTACCTTTGCCAAGGAGGATGTGTGACTGGTTTGTGGAGTTAATCAAAAGACAGATTCATGAAAACAATAGATGGTGCTTGAGAAACATTACTTTTGGAGCTTGTGGAGTCCATAAAAACATTTTAAAGCCCTCTTTAATATTTCAAGATCAAAATGAAAAAACAAAAAACAAAAACAGGAGCAACATCTTTATACTCTTAAGAAACTTTCATGAGCTGGATCCAGATATTTTTCTAGAGTCAGGGATTCAATTCATATATGGATTTTGCAGCCTGGTATTCAGGTATGTAATTTCAGACTGTTCTTGTTAATGTGCATTTCACGGACACTAAACAAAGACTGGTGAAGCTAAAGCTTTTAAATGCAACAATGTTCAGTACACAAATATTCTTATCCTGGGCACTTACCACGTAAGTACTGACGGTCTCAGTTACCACGCTGCGGACCGGTGTTTTGATGGAAGCGGCAGGAGGAAGTATAGGGGGCGGGGAAAGTAGAGACGATGATGGGGGTGGAGCAGGTGGAAGGGGCGAGGGAGCTGGCGGCAGCGTGGGTATGACCGGCGGCAACATTGGCGGTGGTGGCGGTGTCCGAGGGCGATTGCCAGGTCCTGACTTGGTAGCAGGGGTTTTGGGTGCTGGCGTGCTGGGCTCTGAATTTGGAACCACTTTGCTGATGACACTGTTTATAGAGAGACGCAAATGCAAGTTAGAGATGTCTTCTGTTCATACTGTCTCTTTGTGTAAAGAGTCCTCCGTAAGGTAGACCTATTAATGCATATTAACTTATGTGATCATCAAAGGTAAACAGCTACAGCTGTAAGCACAGCAGCCCACCCACCCAGCTGATAAAATGTCATCAAAGCAGAATTCATATAATGAAAAAAGAGGCCAATGAACTATGAAAATGAATAGATCTTCAACAGATACCTTTCAGACAGTACCAAAAAGCACTGAGGCTTGACAGCCAGAAAAAGTAAGATTTCATAGGTCAAGAAGTACAGTCGACCCCCGCCTATCCGCGGTTCAGTATGTGCAGATTTTTTTGTGGAAAGTAACTCCAAAATATTCGCGGAGAATTCAACTATTCGTGGATTTTTTTGTAGAGCATATCTAAAATATTTGCTAATTATTTTCATGACTAAATAAATTTTTTATGATTGGGAAAAAAAATATATATATATATTTCTCTGCATGGGGACATCTGCATCGGGAGACAGAAGCGGCCGCGAAATATCCAAGACCTTCAAGAGAAACTTGTTGTAAGATGACTTTGAAATGATATTAAAGTGTTTTAGGATGATAGTTTAAGGTATATTTGGTGTTTGAACTATTAAAATATGCAGTTATAAGCGTTTTTAGAGAGGGTCTAAAGTATTCATGGATTTCAGCTATTCGTGGGCAGTTGTGGTCCCTAACCCCCGCAAATACCGGGGGTCGACTGTGAAGACTCTTTGTGTAACATGAAAACACATTATCAGAGGTGTAACTAGAAAGCTTTAATCAGTACTTACATTTTGTCTTGACCTGCTCCCACCCTGAGCGTCAGTCTGGGGATGACCGGAGATGGTAAAGGTGCCGGAGTGTCTATTTTGACCTAAAGAGACATGAAGGATAATATAAATATTAGCAGCGCCAACATACAGAAAAAACAATAACCAAAAGGTATGCTAGACGTAAATAAAAACTGACCTTTTCCAGTCGAATTCTCTCCTTTTCTTTCTCTTTTTCCTTTTCTCGTTTCTCCTTTTCCCTCTCCTTTTCTTTCCTCTTATCCTCTTTCTCCCTTTCTTTTTCTTTGGCCTTTTCCCGCTCCTTATCTTTCTCCTTGTCCTTCTTTTTCTTCTTCTCTTTCTTGTCTTTCTTCTTGTCCTTCTCCTTGGTTTTTATGTCCTTCTCCTGGAGGATTGGGGCCAAAGGAGGCAGCATTGAGGGCACCCGCAGACAGGTAGAGGGGCTAAACAGTGGCGGGACATCACCCAGACCAAAGGGGGATAATGTAGATTGTTTCTGCTTGTCGTCCTTGCTCTTATCTTTCCCCTTGTCCTTCTTATCCTTGTCCTTTTTACTTTTTTCTTTATCCTTCTTTTTGTCTTTATGTTTCTCCTTCTCCTTTTTAGAGCCGTCCCCATCTCTTGACTTCATCTTGATTGAGCCCTCAGCCATGGGGAAGTCTCGTGGAACAAAAAGTTCGTCATCCTTTACCCCAAACTCCTTCCAGGGCATCTTCCCATCTTTAGAAAACTCCTTGTTTTTATCCCTGTTCTTGTCCTTATTCTTCTCTTTTAGCTTACTCTTATCCTTTTCCTTGTCTTTATCTTTCGGCTTATCTTTCTCCTTCTTCTTCATCTTAGTTTTCAGCTCCTTCTTTAGCTTCTTCTTGACATCTACTGATGACACAATCTTATTTTTCTCCTCGAACACCTTGAGGAGTGGTTCAGGGGTAGGTGGTGAAGCTGATCCGGATGACACGTAATCTGCTGCTGGGTGGGGTGCAGCGGGGGCAGATGGCCCCCCCTGGTTGGCCTTTCGGATCACCTCGTTGATTGAATCATCCATCGTCCAATTCCCCAGGCCTATGTGTGGCGGAGGGTGAAGTGGTGTTGACGTGTCTTTTAACAAGATGCCAGCACCAATTGGGACTTTAGGTGTAGACGGCTCCATAATAGTCAGTCTCCTGGGACTGGAGAATCCATTGCTATCTGAATCAGAGCCCGAGGAGAACGCGAATGGATCGGGTTCCCGTTCAGCACATGCTCTAGCTATCACAGCATCAATAGAATCATCAATTGCTCTATTATCAGGCTCTAATTTCTTGAAAGGGCCTGCAGTTAGCTCCCTTTCTTCTATGTTCTGACGCAAATGAATGTTCTCTTTGCCCATGCTCTCACTCAGTGTGGACAATGGTAACTTTTGGATGACATCTGGTTTGCTCTGAGGTTGGGGGACTTTAGCTGGAGCCATTTTAGGGCTCTTGGGGCTTTTAGGACTCTTTGTCTTGCCTGGAGACTTTTTCTTTTCCTTAGATGGTTTTGGTGAATTTATGGGACTGCCAACCACCGGAAGAGGAATAACCCCTTTAGGGGACTTAGTCCTTTGTCTGCCAGGGGAAGAGACCTTAGGCTTTCTTGCTGGAGTAGTGAGGGTCTTCTGATCAGAGTGTTTTGGTATTATGGGCTGAGGTCTAAAGGAAGGCAGGGTACCAGATGGCATTTCAGGAGACAGGGGGTCCAGGCTGTCATGAGAAGGTAGAATGCCTGGACTAACACGTTGAGGGTTGAGAGACGTAAGGGGCTCCCTGGGCTCAAGACCCCACTCTGGGCTGAGGCCAGGGTACATCCGAGGTCTCTTGGAGGTAGGCATCATGCCCATAGCTGCATCAGGACTATCCAGGTGCCTCTTTAGTGGATGATTTTCATCATTGACCGTTTCATCTTCATCTATTTCCTCCTCATCCTCTTCCAGTGCCACCTGCATGGCTTCAGCTGAAGTACCCATATCAGGGGGGACCTCTTCCTCCTCTTCTTCTAGAGTAAAGGAGAAAAAAAAACAGAACTAAGAACTTTGACAATCATAACATGACATTTACAATATAAACATAGGATTTCAGTTTTAACTTTTGACTTTGAATATATTTGGGTATTAAAAAAAGTATTTCACTTTGTGTGAATTGATGCATTTACACTTATTTTTAGCAACTTAAAATTTACAACACAATAAAATGTCTAAAGATTAAAAAGATGATTCATAAAAGACTATTTTATGAATCTGCTTTGTTACATCACAGTCTAATGTAACAACCCTGCAATAAACTTAATTATTATGTGATTTTTTTTTTGCAAAGGATTTAGAGAGGACTTGACTCAACTTTGCTTTCAACTTTCAGCCTGTGCACACTAAAAAGTAATGATCATATAGCTAATACTATACAAGTTATTATACTGACCTTCTTGTAAAGAGACCAGGGGTGGCATATAATCTGGAATGTAATCCTTCCTTTCCTCTGCATCTCGAACTCCAGGTTGGGGAAACTGCAGGACATTGTTTTTGCTAACAGGGTAGAGCGGTGTTTGGTGGCTGAAGGGCACAGGCTCTAGGTTGTTGACATAGTCCTCCAGTTCGCTCAGACTCACCCCTAGCAGTCTGAAAGCCTGGCTGACATCATCCAGGACTGGATCTGTTCTTCCATCTGAAATGGATCAAAAATGCTGTCATTAAACCACAGCACACACTCTGCACACCTCTTCCTGCAGCAAGAAGTGATGCTCAACAGGTTTACAGTCGGCATACGACGTTATTTTATAGATTACACAGCAATTAAGAAACCAATACTCGTGCGATCGGCTACTTACAGCAGTGAAAACAGATGCAAAGCAGCATAGCCCCAATAATAACAATACAGGGGAAGTCGCTTAGCTGTGTTCTTACTGTACTTTCTGACACATTAACCGCTTGCTAGGGGGCGCCAGCTGCAGAGTCAGTTAACAACAACGTGATCGACTACTTAGAGTTTACAGGCTAAAAAAGTAATAAGAGAACCAAACAAAGCACTTACACAACTCAGAGTATCGATGACAGACCCGGGCCAACTGCTGGATGTACCGATGCAGCACATCGGACAGCAGATCACACGCAGTGACCTGAACCGCATCCCAGCCCAGAGCCTGGCAGATCTGCGCCACCGAGACACGCAGCAGCGAGCGGGCATAGCTCTCGCACATCTCGCTGACTTTGTTACGATTTAATCCCGGTCAATTCCTCTTGGAAAACATGCTCCCGCTCTTCATGTTTCGCGGAATGCCCCGCGGGGCTTGGGAAAACCCACTACCACGGTTAAATATGGACATCTACTTCAGTAAATATATTGGCGCTTTTGCCAGAGTCGCCATCTTGTTTCCATCGATAGACCCATCCCCGGAATCTAGTCCGCGCATGCGGGCCAGTGAGCCTCCGCCTACACGGCTCTGCGGAGTTCGAGCGGATCGTGACTGTCTGCACAGGCGCAGGAGCTCTGTCTGTGGGTTATACAGGAAGCTAGGTTTTACTCAGGCTGAGTCTGGTCACTAGTTGGACTAGTGAATGTCAATTGTTTACCGTAGATGAAACATGGCTTTAAATTAGAGCCATGACTCATCTAAACTAAGCTATGCGCGTTTTTTTGTCGTTGCAGGAACATTCACAAATTTCAGGGCACGCCAGCAGTCAGTTTCGGTTTTGGCTTCTCACCGCCGAGTCACGCCGAAGTAACTGTTTCTCACTTCCGGGCCAAGTAAGAATTAGAATAGTTAAAGAAAAATATAACTTGTGTCTGAGGAAAAATCCTAATTTGCAGGGTGGCTTTTTAAAATTCGTTTTTATCAGACTGAAGCTAATTATGTATGCAGTCTTGGATTTGCAAAGCTAACGTAAACTTTACCACACTGAGCTTGTGTGAGAAAGAGAGCGTGGTTTGTCTGCAGGTTTAATTCCCCACACTGGGTGGTGCTGGATTACTAAAAATGATCACCGCCTTGCAGCTGTAGACCTTTACTAACCAGTCGAATTTCAGTTTATCTCCATATATGTCCAGACTTGTATAACAAACTGACAGTCACAATAAAGGAAAGCCAGCATCAAGGTGTTTGGTCACCATGTGCCCACCATAAAAGCTTCAGTGCA
>VVHJ01052359.1:0-13330 GCA_015107715.1 Tylochromis polylepis
TGTTTTTTTTTTTTTTTTTTTTTTTTTTTTTTTAAACGGTGTCCTGCATATGTGCACATGCCAATTTTTTTTTTCTCTCTGTCAAAACATTATCACTGTTGTTATTGTTATTGTTAATATTATATTTCAAGGTGCAGAATAAAGCATAACTGTTCACGTTGCTTCCTCTCTGCAGAGATAGGGTTAGTGGTCCCTTCCTCTGTGTGTCATTGTGTGGATTTTATTTTTCCCACCTTTTGTTTTCAAAATTTATCTCAAAATTTCCTTCGCTCTCAGCATTCCCGTCAGCTCAAAACAATAGGGAACTATTCTGGGAATGTGTCCTGAAGATGGTCCAAATCCCTCTGACCACTAGTGGGCAGTGCTGCACTGTAGAATTCATTAAGCCTGAGACGATGTTATGTAGAGTTTCGTGTTCTTGTTTTTGTTGTTTTGTTACTTGTGGAAGTTTTCAGTCTTATCTTACTTGAGGTCATAGTTTAAGTATGCTAATTGGTTTTAGTACTTTGTTTTGTAGGTTTACTTAAAGTTTTATTGCTACAGATGTCCTTGTTCTGTTTTTAGCGAACCTAAGGGCTTAATCAGGGTTCAGGGTGTCCACATCAAGCTGTTACTTCCCCATGAGTATTTTGTATCAGTGCTTTTCTGGGTTTACATCTTTTGTATAAAGGTTTATAAAAATGGTTAGTGTAACAAATAAAAATAGCTCGCAATAATTTTTATATTTATTTACAGAAAAGTAAATATTAAATGATGATAATAATATATAAATATTACTGCCTAGCATAGCTTTAAATGGCTTTAAGAGACTTGACGCATTCAAGTCTTTTTGTCCAGATTTTTAGAAGCGGTATGAACAGAATCTCTTAAAGAGCTGGTCCTATCCTGCATGTCAGTGATTCTTTCATGAACTTTTGTGCAGCTTTTTGTTTATTGGTAACACTCTGTGGTTTATTTACTTGAAACACGTTGAGGTGGTTTTTCCGGTTCAGCTCGAGATTAAGTATGAAACTTGATGACAGATTTTTAAGGGGGGGGAAATGTATATGCAAACCTTTACATAATTGTGGTTTTCCTCCAGGGTAAACTAAGAATGGTATACTGTCATAAGGTATCAAAACATTCAATTTGGTGTAATAAGATATACTGCATGTTTCTTCTTACAGGACTGCTGCCTGTGTTCCCTGAGAGGAGGAGCTTTACAGAGAGCCAACAATGACAAGTAAGAAGTCCTAAAAGAAACAAGTGATGCTATTCTAATTTATACACAGTAATGTAGCAAGAGGTCAAAACTGGGGCTCTGCTGTCTTTTGTCTCTTGAATTTTCTTTTGAACCTCTGAGAACTTCAGCCAATAGAATATAAAAATCCCTTCTAAGAAAATATTTCCCTGCTTCTTGGATTCAGTTGGTCACGCACACGCGCACAGGTGTTTGTGGGGGGTTGTTGCGTGCGCAAACAAACAAACTGTGGTTGTGGTTACCCAAATATAAAGGATTGACTATCTCAGCTGAATGTTGTTGCATTATCACATGCACCTGAGTCAGGTAATACCTGGAGCTTATTGAATTTATGCAAACAGTGTGGAGAGCGCCTGAAGGCGAAGGCCTTTAGCTCAGATGATGTTGGTCAAACCCTGTTTGAGGGTAGAGAATTATCAGTGTGCTGAAGTTCAAATAACAGATTCGCGCACACTGTCAAACATAAGTGATATTATTCAAAAGTCATCTTGAGTTTGGCCCAAATGGAGAAACTAGTTTATCTTTAGATACTTGTAAATACAAACTTGCAAAACCAACATGTATCCCTAACATTCGGTGGGGCTGCTTTGCTGAACGTGACATTCCTAGAAACACTGCATCACAAACAGCGTACCGTTTCTGTGGAATCCACTTCATGTTGCCTTTCACACAGGTGGGTTCATGTGATGTGCGCCATAACTGTGCTGGAAGCTCGCTTTGTCAACATCACTGAGCGGAGCCCCGTTGACCTCTCTGCCATCCCACTGCCACGTTTCAGACTGGTAAGTCAGTACAGCTGTGTACTGTAGCGCTACAGATGAGTGCCGTGACCCACACAAGGTCACACGTTTTGTAGATTTGGGGATATAGATAATTCTTGTGAATGTGGCATGCCTCTGTTCTGAAATGACACTAGTTTTTTGGGGGTTTTTTGTGGTGTGTGTGGGGTTGTGAGCTGTCACTTTAATTTCTCTTGTTAGTTTGTGTCTTTCCCTTATCACAAGTCAAATAATGTCTTTTCCGCTTCCACTTCCGCACACTTCTCACCCGTTTTACCCACACATGAAGGGGACTTGGTAAACTGTTATCACGAGTTTATAGTTTTCACACGTCTCTTTTGTTTAACTACTGTGCTGCCTGTTGGACTGTGATCACAGTTTTACTTCTTGTTTCTGTATTTTCTAAAAATAAAAACAAAAAAGTACCGCTTAACTGTGTAATGGAATGATCCCCCCTCTCACTCTCTCACTCCCTCTCACACACACACACACCCACCTACCCACCCACCCCTGACTTCCTGTCAGCTCACCAAAGTAAATTTCAAAATAATGTAAAAGGATTGCACTATGTTATCTTGTAGTTTGTTTGAGATGTAAGCAATGTGATGGAAATAATGCAGGAATTCAGTTACAACAGACGGCCTTCTTGGCATTGTTAATCATCTGTAACACAAAGGAACCTTTGACAAAGGATCTGCTTTTACGTGTGTTTTAAAAAAAACACATATGATGTCACTAAATTGTCAACGGGAAGTTGTGTAATTTCCTCCGGCATGTCTACATCTCAGTTTGTGTTTGGGGCTGCCTTTTATAATCCATTTCTGGCTTCCTTCCTCTCATCCTCCTGCTTGGCTTAGAGGGTTTCTTTTCTCCTTCTTCCCTTCTCCTGTTTTTCCTTTTCCTAGCCTCCCACTTACAATATGGAACACTTAATTTCACCCCCTTAATCCCACTCTTTTGTCTTTGTTTCTCCGATAGAAATGTGTGTACTGCAGGAAACGGATAAAGAGGGAAGTGAAAGGCTGCTGTGTCCAGTGCTCCCATGGGCGTTGCTCGACAGCATTTCACCCCACGTGTGCTCAGGCAGCTGGTGTCCTCATGCACCCAGATGACTGGCCATTTATTGTCTTCATCACCTGCCACAGACACAGGGCACCAGCCATACCTGAGGTAACCGTCTGGCCAGTAATCAGAAGACACTGTCCTGTGAAGATGTGTTTAAGCTGTAAAACAGATTACCAGTGAAAGGAAACAACAAACAAATTTGCCCTTTTCTCAGCATGAGATTACACTGCTTAGCTTGGATTTCCATACAGTTCTGTATTCAATCATCCCAAAATTGTTTATTTCAGAGATGAAGCATTTTCAGTTCCTCGCTGTAAAGAAGTGTTACTTCCACATTATCAGCATGGTTTAAAATGACCCTGAATGGCTTTCTGGGATTTAAAAACCAATTAAATCTGATGGGCAGGTTAATGAATACTGTTAAATTAGTTAGTTTTTCATGTTCTTCCAGCTAAATGTATAGCGATACTGGGTCATAATAAGAACATAATGCCATCCCATGGTCTCCTTACACCTTCAACACATCTTTTTTCCTTCTCATCCCTGTGATGCATTCAAAGTTCAGATGTAAAGTTGCGGTCAAGCAACACGTCTAAACAGCTTACTGTGTGAGACACTCATCCTAAATCAGACATCAGATTTGTGGATGATGCTTTGCGAAATTGCAAAAGTTGCAGAATAATATGTACTAGCCAGTTTAGTGTAGTGCAAGCTAAACTGCTAATTTGTGGTGGTGTTGTACAGTTTACAGTGATGTGCTCTGTTGGACTGGTGCAGGGGAGGCTGTGTTCATGTTTGGTCTCATTAAGGGTAGCAGACATCAATATAAATCAGCCATATAGCCCTCTGCCTGTATCTTGTAGAATTCAGATGGCTAAATCCACGAAAGAGCAGTTAATATCAGAGTAGCAGCACAGGTCAGCTGATCACAGCCTGTACACAAAGAAAATTCAACTGGAGCGCTCAATAGAAATTATTAAGTGACTTTTTCAATGTAGCTCTTTGTCCCTCACTGCACTGCTGGTTACAATAGTTGATGTTGTTTCCACTGCTGTTAAGCACTGTGGCGTGTGTTGTTGTCGCATTTAAATTTCCTCTTTTTTTTTTTTAATGTTATCAATTGATAAAGTGTCTTTGCAACAGCATGCTTTTATAAAGTGAGGACTGTTTTGCCTCCCATTGTAGCTTCCAGCACAAGTTTAGTCAGCCGTGCAGCGCCATAACAGCTGGAAGCTTCCACAGGGGTTTCTGCTTTTGCACGTTAAAGCTTTGATTCACTAACTGGAGACGAGAGACGAAACGGTAAACTTGCTCTGACAGTCTCCTTGGTATTGTTGTGGCTACCAGTTTGTGTTTGTTCTCATGTGTAGTGTTTATATCTTTTCTGAACAGTGGGGCAGGGACAATGATTACACATTACTGTAACTTGCTAATCCACATTTCTGAGTTTTCTTTATTGCACTACAGCCACCGTCTTACCCTTTATATTGGAGCTGTGGGATAAAAATTAACCTTGTAGTAATAGCATTTGATTAACACTCAGTATGTTTGTCTTCCACAGCGCAGCAAAGCGGCCATGCAGGAGCTGGCAGTGGGCCAGAAGGTGATCTGTAAATACAAGAATGGCCGTTACTACCAGAGCGAATTGCTGGAGCTAACCACGGCTACGTTTTATGAAGTGGTGTTTGATGACGGCTCATTCAGCGACAACCTCTTCCCTGAGGATATTGAGGTTAATAAAACTCTCAGATAGCTGAAGCTGCCCTTAAATTTTCCTTTTCTAAATGCCCTCCCATTCAAGATGGCCTGAGTTCAATATTTGTTTAAATGTGTTTGTAGAACCGGGACTGCGTCCGCCTTGGCCCGCCTGCCAAAGGTGATGCTGTTCAAGTTCGATGGACAGATGGGCTGATATATGGAGCCAAGTTTGTAGCCTCGCACTCCATCCCCATGTACCTGGTAAACATGCGTGTGTTTGTCCCTCTGATCCTCATCAGCTTCAACTCTGTTTGATCAGACGTCTTTATCACATAAATGCTGGGTTAGGGTGACTGTAAAATCTTGGTAGTCTGGTTTAAAAATTAACATCTTGTCATGTTAAACAGATGGTTGCTAACCAGTTTGTAATATTTTAAGATGAAGGGTCATGGTTTGTTTGGGTTTTTTTTTTTAAGCTCTATACAGAAAAAAGTTGGAGCCTTTATGCGAGTATTCATGGGAGATCAGTTTGTCTAATTCTCATGTATGCTTTGTCTAAGGTCAAGCTTTATGCAGATAAAATGGTTTTTTTTAATACACATATACATATAAAACAGAAGAATTCATGATGAGAAAAATTCACTTTAACATCCAACAGGATAAAATATCAGAGTGAGGACATTTTATGCCTGAGGGAGGTGAACTTTACTGTTACGTCAGTCAGGAGCAGAGTCAGATATTTTTTGTCACACTTACTTGATGACATTAATCTTTGGTGCCCACCTGTCAAATGGGGATTCTACTCTGGCTATGAAGAAAATTATTATGTGACACATTGGCATACAATACAGTATGAGGAGTAGAAATATTCAAATGCGCTTTAATTTAAGCACTTCCTGCGTGTGTGTGTGCGTGTGTGTGTGTGTGTGTGTAGGTGGAATTTGAGGATGGCTCACAAATCACTGCCAAGCGAGAAGACATCTACACTCTAGATGAAGATCTGCCTAAACGAGTCAAGTCAAGAATGGTGAGCAAAAAATCTCAATCGTTTATGTTATGTGGAAATAAAATATGACACCAGTTGTTGGGATGCTGTGTAAAATGTAACTAGAAACAATGGAATGATTTCCAAATATCTTAAACTTATATTTTATTCACAATAGAACATAGGAAGCATATCAGATGTTACATCACTGAAATAAAGACATTTTACAATTTCATGAAAAGTATTAGCAACATGTTCTCAAAAGTTTGTATAGGGCTAATAAAAGGTTGGAAGAGGAAGTAGTATTAAAATAAACAGTTTGAGGAACAGTTAAAACTATTTTAATTGGCAGCAGGTCAACAACATGACTGGATCTTAAAAAAAAAAAAAAGAAGTATCTCAGAGGTGGTTCACCAATCTACACAAACCTGTTTCCGCAAATTGTGGAACAATTTCAAAATGATGTTCCTCAGTGTAAGATTACAAAGACCATGTGTATATATATCCTCACCTACAGTACATAATATCAAAAGATTCAGTGAATCTGGAGAAATGGTCTCCAGACCTTTTCTCCATGTCCAGGGGAAAAAGGTCCAAAATCAGTATTGGATGCCTGTCATCTTCAGGCCCTCGGGCAGCACTACGTTACACTCGCTCCACGGGCTCAGGAAAACGTCCAGAAATCACTGTCTGCGAACACCGTTGACCGAGCCATCCACAAATGCAGGTTATAGCAGAAGAAGCCATATCCACTGCTGTCTTCTCTGAGCCAGAGCTCATTTAAAATGGGCTGAGATGGAGAGGCAAACTGTGGTTGAAATTTGAAATTCTCTTTGGAAAACAGAGACACTGCATCCTCCAGACTAAAGAGGAGCCTATAATCAGCACTCTGCTTGTATGGAGGTGCATTAGTGCCTGTGGAATCGGCAGTTTGCAGATCTGGAAAAGTAGGGTCACAATTGAAAGGTAATACAGGTGTTAGAGCATTTGGCGATGCTTCATCTTCTGCTGTGCGTTTGTGTGGGAGCCCCGTCAAAAACCTGTCCATTATGCTAGCAGTGTCCAAGCATTCTTTTTTTTTTTTATTCATACCCCCCCCCTCAGGGGGCGTGCCCCCCACTTTGGGAACCACTGTATTAGAGCAACATGTGCCCCATCCAGATGACACCTCTTCAGGGAAGGCCTTGTATATTTCAGCAAGATAATGCTAAACTGCAAACTGCAGCTATTACAACAGTGTGGTTTCATACATAAAGAATCTGACCTGCCTGCGCTCTAGACCTTTCACCAACTGAAAACATTTAGAGGATCATGAAGTGAAAACTTCAACGAAGAGCCGGGACTGTTGAGCAGCTAGAATCCTTCATCAGACAAGAACAGGACAGCAATCCTCAGTTCTAAAAGTGTAGACTGTTGTTAGAAGACGAGGGGATGATTAATCTTTAACTGTTTTCCTCCATTCTGTTGTGAGTAAAAATGGGTTTATGAGCTTTGCAGAACATTGCATTATGTTTTTATTACCCCTCGGCTCTAAAAGGCTGATAGGATATTGTCGTCACCCTGTTGGGTGGACGACATGGTCCCCTAACTTTGTGAACACGATAGCTTGAGAACGAGGTGACGTAGGAGTTTCAATTTGATCCCATGGGTGCATCTTCTTTGAAGTCTGCGGGGTAGCACTGGCGACCGTATTTGTTTTTTTCTTTTTTCCTTCTTTTCCACACAGCTAGCCAGCTTTGTTGTGGAATTGCAGTTGTATGTTTGTGTCACATCTGTAGAACCAAGCGGTAACTTCTGTATCCCCTGTCTGGTTTTCAGTCGGTGGCATCAGACATGCGTTTCGAGCTCTTCGCGCAAAACGACGTCAAGCAGAACACCAAAAGGCAGCGGGTCATCAACTCTCGATACAGAGAGGACTACATTGAGCCCGTCATCTATCGAGCCATCATGGAGTGACATCCTTTTCTTTCTGCGGCTACTGCTTAAAGGATTGACCGCCCCTCCTGTTCTTCCACGGCCTGTCAGGCTCCATATTTATAAACTACGGCTGGGACTTTAACTGACTCTTGTGTGCATTGAATAATATTCGTAGACATTCATGTCCCATTGCAGTTTGGAGATTGCTTGCTTTCCCCCATTTCATCAGTTTTGTTTTTTCTTTCTCTCAGGAAGAAGCCATTAATGAATTAAATGTGAAAAAGGTTGGATATTTTCTTTGTTCTCTGCCACCCCGATTAGCAGCTGTTGACTAAAAAAAACTTTACATGGTATACAGTGGAATCATATTTCTCATTTAAATGACAATTCGCTGATTCAGACTGATGTTTTCCTAATATTTTCACAATATTTTTGCCATAAAGAAACTTTCTCAAGTCTGTTTTTGTTTTCTCCACTGATGCAGACACACTGTAGCTGTTGACTTGATCAGTTTGAGTTATGAAGAATTGTGTCAAATCGTAAACCCCAAAGAACTGTAATTCTCTGTCACGGTTTTAACAAATCTTCCAGTTGATCTTGTCATTTACATTTTGTGGTTGAGAAGTACGTAGTTCACCCATACATAGTTGTGCCACTGTGCATCTACTGTGAAGACGGAGGACGTTTGACATGTTTTACAGGCCCAAGCCTTACACTTCAGAGGGCCTACAATACCTTGGTTTATTATAACTATTGTAATTAATGTTATTACTATACTTTTATTTATGCAAGTGCATCAAGTTTGAAAACAAAGCTATTTTTGTCATGTCCTTTTCACAGTCTGTAGAAAACCTCAGATGTATTTATATTTATTATATTGACTGGTTTTCAGACATGCTGTCTAAGCTTTGAGGCTCCCGTTTGCTCTGCAGTGAATGGGAGGTAAAGATTATTATTGCTAAAGTTGCTCAAATAGCTTTTTGTTATTTTCCTTCGGAGCATTTTTTTTTAAAATGTTTTTATTTTTATTTTTCTTAGACTTGTTGCCTCAACTAAGTGGAGTTGTTGTGTTTCTGATAAATGCTAGCTTTAGAGATCGTAGTTTCAGATGATAGTTCGATCCCTGATGACATCAAAAACCGAGACGGCTCATTTTTTTGGATTTAAGTGAGTTTGCTTTCATATGCAGTCCCTTGAACCTGCTTTAAAACGGACTTGTGCAGAGAATTATGGACCCCTATAGGGTTGCCTTTGCAGATACCTTTTAGCTAATATCATGGCTACTATTGGGTTTCCTTTGGGTCTGTCTCCACGGCAGCATTAAGTCTGTACACTCTTTGTAAACACCACCTGTTTGAGTAAAGTTTTGAATATGAAAAAGACCCCTGTGTAATTTATTTTCTCTATTTAAAAAAAAAAACCAAAAACAAACCTGACATGTACTAGCGTGGAGCTTCCAGTTGGTCAACTATAAACCAAGCTTAATGATATCCACCTAAAAACTGTACTTAAGAAAAGTAAAAACTTTTTTTTTTTTTTTTTCATTTCAGGCAAAACAGAAAATCATTACATCAATGAGTCTGCTCTGCTTATTATCTCAGCCACTCCTGCTATTGGACTTACAACTGAAAACCTCAGTCTTCATGAGTTAGGGAGGGGAAAAAAATACTGCTGTCAGATAGTGGTAATAGCTGTATTCAAAATGCAAAATATATCTATGTAGCTCTGTAAATTAAAACATAGCACATGTTAGAAAAATTTAACAACCGGTAGCAGCACTGGAGTCAACATATGTATATATAGATATATAAATATGTAGATTATAGATATATATTTGCATATGTTCTTGGATAATGAGAATAATCACACTATTAATGCAAGAAAGTTAAGAATAAGGTGTGAGTTGACAGGAAGTGAAGTGTTGATTTTAGTAAACAGGAAGTAGACAGTTAGGACATGATTAGAATATGTCTTTTAAAATTAGCATATTTGCAATTCTATTATGCACGTTGAAAAAACACACAGTGACTTTGAAGATAAACAACTTCTTCTCATTTTGAGCCATGGTTATTCACATTACATTATCATACTGACATATTGGTAATAACTACCGATTAAATGCAACGTGGTGTATAAATGCATAGTGAGTGAAAAGAGGTGAGAGAAGGAGACAAACTTATGCTGCAGTAGGCCTAAGCTGCTGATGCACTAACTATTCGGAGTTACCTGATCCAGCTCTAACTGTAAGCTTTGTCATAAAAGGAAAGTTTTAAGCCTAATCTTAAAAGTAGAGATAGTGTCTGTCTCCCGAATCCAAACCGGAAAACTGAAGGCTCTGGCTCCCAATCTACTTTTAAATATCCTAGAAATCACAAGTAAACCAACACTCTGAGAGCAAAGGGCTCTAATGGAGTGTTGGGATACTAAGAGGGTTTTAAAGTAGGATGAGTCCTGATTATTCAAGACCTCGCATGTAAGGAAAAGGATTTTAAATTTGATTCTGGATTTAACAGCGAAGCCAATGAAGAGAGGCCAATTTGGGAGAAATATGAATCTCTCTTTCTAGTCCCTGTCAGTACTCTCGCTGCAGCATTTTGTGATCAACTGAAGGTTTTTCAGGGAGTTTTTAGAACAACCTGATAATAATGAATTGCAATAGTCCAGCCTAGAAGTAACAAATGCATGAACTAGTTGTTTGTTTTTTAGCATCACATGACAGGATGTTTCTAATTTTAGAGATATTGATTAAATGCAAGAAAACAGTCCTTCATATTTGTTCAGCATGTGCACTGAAACACATGCCTGGTCAAAAATAACTCCCAAGATTCCTCACAGGGTTACTGGAGGCCAAGGTAATGCCATCTGGAGTAAGTACCTGGTTGGACATCATGTTTCTAAGATGATTTTAGGGCTGAGTACAATAACCTCAACTTTAGCTAAATTTAGATGCAGGAAATTAGAGTGCAAACTAGAACTCAGACGTAGCTCATAGAATCGACAAGCGTTCAAAAAAACATGAAAATACAAATCCTATAAAGTACGGGACCCGTGCTGCTCATCTATTATCTGTTATCTGTAGTGTGAAATTTCACAGTTAACGTCATCAGTCGCCAACATTAATGGACCTTTATCTAAACTGGTTGCTCAGTAAAGGGTGCCCAAGGTCTTTAAATCTCTGTTATGCACGCTACCTTTCACTGCAACTGACACACCACATGTACTGAGCTGCCTGAGGGAACCTGATGCATCCGCATAGCGGAGCATACAAAAACTTCCTTATTGCTTCATTTTAGCTATTCCCAGTGTACGTCATTTTGTTCACCACAGTCCCCACAAGAAGAAGAATCTATGTGGTTTTAATGCTACTGAACTTCAAACTCTTTTTCCTATAAATGATTGAAACACCTGGGAAATATTAGCAAATGGTTTATAAAATACTAATATAGACCTGTAAGACCTGTTTTTTATGTACAATTTTGTACACGTATGTAGTAGTGCCCAGATATGTGAAGACTTCATGAACACACCTGATAACACAGGCTGCTGTGTATTGGCAGAATACCTTGGCATACAAAGCTGAATACCTACCCTGGTGTGACGCAGACACACCCCAAGGTTTCCAGCACATGTTTCTGGGAAGTTCTGATTCAGCGTTTGGTTTACTTACTAATGAAGGAGTGCTATGTGACTCCTTGTTAGGTAAAGTCCTGATGACGCAAGCGTGACCATAAAACTCCACTTAAGTTTCAGTGAAAGTTGGTAGACGGGCAAGATGTGATTATTCACGTATAGGCTGGTTGGGTGAATACCAACATCCTGCCTATTTCACTTTTGTGCTGTGTTTTCCCTAACTGTTATTTTCTCTAAAAGACACGTAACAGAGAACCCTCTTTGGTTTCAGGACTTTCTGAGGTGGCACCTGTGGTTTTGTTACGTCACGCTCATGCATCACTTTCTACCGTGATCAAGGAAGTCAAGATAATCGTGGCCTCCTCTGTTGTGTTGCTTCTTATGTAAACTGGTGATTTCCAAATCCGTTCTGTTTCCGCAATAATGAAGTCATTTCTAGATCATCAGAAGCACTATTTGTTGTTGGAATTTATGGTATGCTAACTGGTAATGGATATCACGGAAGCTCATGTGAAACAGGAACAATATTTGTCATTCATAGTTCACAGATGAATCCTGATGACAGGATACTTTGTCTTTTCCGCTAGCACAGGGGTGTCAAACATTAGGTCCGAGGGCCAGAATTGGCCTGGCAAAAGCTCCAATTCGACCAAGAGGATTTCTTTTGAAAATGTGAAAGTGGGCATACATTTTGGACTTTTAACTGTATTTTCTCAAGTTTCAGCTTTGGTTACTGAGCTAGACCTCCCCCTGTGGACATTCATACTGCACTAAAGTAATTAAGTAATTGAAAAACAATTAAATGACAGAAAATGTTCTGCTTTTTTCACTATTTGCTATAGATTTATTTTTTGTTGTCAAGGGGGAAAAAAAAGTGATTCAACAGAAATCTTCAGTTTTATAAATACAACACAGTCTGTCTTATAATTATAAAACTTGTAAGGTTGTGGTAGATTGATGACCTACCAGAACCTTTTCTACAGTTTTAAACATTTATTTCTTACAACTTAAGTCCAAAGAGTCATATGACAGTTTGGGGTTTGTTTGTTTTTTGTTTAATTTACTACAGCAGTATTTCTTTATCATATAGAAAAACTGAGATATACAGTTGAAATTGCACTTCTTTTTTTTTTTTTTAAGCTATTTCACAGACCAAATGTGTGGTTAAACTTCTTTACAATAAAAGAGAGGGGAGCTTTGCTGGTCACGGCTTGAGCTGACAATTGTTGGTGCGATAAATATGAAGCAGGATTTCGTCTGATCTAGATAATCTCAAAGTTCACACTGAGGTTTCTGTTGTAGAAAGGTGGTTCACTTCTTACATGTGTCGCCATGGTAACTTATGCTGGTTGACAGCACAACTAATGCTGGTAACTTACTATTCCTGGAAGACGTCTCAAACCCGTGCAACCAGATTATTCCAATAGGGTAAACGTGGGGTTGATTGTCACACTTTTTACTCTTGCATGAACTGCTGAACATTGAAACGTCTTTCAGCAACCATTTCTTTGTTAAACCCAAGCTTAGGTGCTGGCTCAAGATGTGTGTTGTCTTCATTTTTGCAATAATTGCATAATTGCAACAAAAAAATGTAATTAACTATCAATGAGACTCTTAGACAACCAAAGTTGGTTGTCCCTATAGTTATCAATGGGTTTAAACTTTTTAAAAAAAACTCTAACTTCTTGGGGGACCACTAGCTTCAGAAGTGAGCCCACCTGATGATAAAGTATGCCATTTTGCAAGACCTAGTTACTTTTGTCAATGCCTGCCTCCTCTACTTGGTCGTTGTCTTTCACTTGCCGAAAGCAGGAAGTTAAGCTAGAATCAGTTTTTTGCAACTCTCTTATATTGCCAGGAATTTGAAGTCCCAAAGGCAAGTCTGGGTCAGTATGCATTTCTGGGTGTACTATAGTATGCTGGAACTTCTCCTGTCTCCTCTGTCTGCGACTTTTCCGGGGCTTCCCAGGTGCAGCTTCCCATTCCTCCTCAAAAAAATGGCAAGGCACTGAAAAC
>VVHJ01052361.1:0-18621 GCA_015107715.1 Tylochromis polylepis
TTTAAATGTGCACTTTATATTCAGAGGCAGTCACCTGTAAATTTGCACCATGGAGGATGATAGATTCTCGAACTCTGACACCAGCGCCAATAGTCACTCCAGTGCCGATGGAAACGTTGGGACCCAACTGCAAAGAGAAAAGAAATTACTGTGTGAGATAATATCTGTACCATTTCAACTAGTAACACCAAATTAATTTTATCAGACCATCTAAAAGCACATCCTTCTCTTTCTTAAAGTTGAATACAGTACAAAATTTTTAATGTGAGGCTCTGCTGTTAACAAGACATGACGTTTCCATTTAATGCATATTGCAATACAACAAAGGAAAACCCTCACCACAGCAGTGGGATCAATATTAGCTGTAGGATGAATATAGACATTACCTGGAGAGAGGAAAAGAAAGCTAGTATAAATAGATTTGTTTGTTTCATTATGATGAAGGAAAAAAAGATACAGGAAGTTAATTGTACCAGTTATCCTGGGGCCTCCCTCCTTATTTGAGGCCAGTCTTTCAGGATGAGTTGTGTGATACTGGTTGAGGTACAATCGACTGGCATAAATTGCAGACCTTGGGGGGGGGGGGAATAAAATACAGAAACAAGTATAAATTAAGACTCTTTTCATTTAAAGTGGTAATTTACATTTCGTACAGTTCAGAGTGTAATCACACTGCACAAAGACTTCCTTGGTGAGACTACATGGCCTGTATAAACAACTATAAAAACTTACTCTCTGTGTCAAAAGAAATAAGTTCTACTTCAACAAGGTTTGGAGACTATATGTATGCAAGTCCAGTGTCTCCCATATTCTTTGACATTCAGGGTTGCAGTATCAAATTTATGCCCTCTTATGCGACACCATTTATGACACATTCACTCACCCTGCAGATTTAATCTGGCTCCAGAAGCTGAGGGTTTTATATACGTAGAGCTTTCCCTGTCCTGCCAGTGCAGTGAAAATGTCCTGCTCCAGCCTGATGGCCTCAGCTCGGTGCCAGCCGTTGGTTGGCTCCTCTCTGCCAGAAATAGATCATCAGTCGCACAGAGTTACAAATCCCATTTTTAAAAATATTGTGCACAAAGCTAGAGGCTGGAATTAAATTCAAGACAGAATCGGCATAAACTACCCTGAACTGAACTAAACTTAATTTTTTCGAGTGTCAGCTGAAACCGTATTTTTTCTGAATATTTAGAAAATGAGGTGACAAGTTTTCCAGCACTCATAACCTAAAAGTAGATGTCATATCCTGAACGCTGTGGCCAAGCCTTGTCCGCCCACCACGACGAAAACTGACGACTTGCATGCCAATGTTGCAGCGTAGACCAAGCATATCTATTTACAACCAGGGTTAGTCCTTAATGATCAGGTTCAGCCTTCTCTCCAAATATCAAATAAACAATTCACATATACAAAATGTGATGTTTTATCACGTTCCTTTTTCTTGGTGAATGAAGAAATGAGAATTACTTCCCGTTCCCCCTTTCACTCCTCCTGTTCAGAGTAGCTATTGAGATTCTTCAAATATTTAGTGGTGTACAAAAAAACCCCCAAACAAACAAAAAAAACACAACCCCGCAGTTCCCATTACCTCTAAAGTCTCTTAAGAAAACATTCATTTATTGCCCTACTATCCAGCCTGCAGAGTCAAATGAGAGCACCGAGTTAAAATGCATCACTGTTATCTTTGATGGTGTCAGTGCTGGGCTGAAACCAAAGCTGATTACCTAGTTGTGATCCAAAACTTAAGTCAAAGAGACTATGTTTTCCATATTAATCAGGGATTCTGGCGTAGTGTATTGTGAGAGCCCTGAGATGAAACAGAGTGTTAAATATTGATGAAAAGAATATTTTAAAGGATTGCACCCATAATCGAAGTTTTACCAAAAAGGAGGGGGTGTGGTTAGAGGCAAAGCAGTCCCCGAGAGACTGCAGTAAAAGCCTTCTTATTTCTATCAAGTATCTCTGATGTGTTCAACAATTTTGCTGATTCAGTGCCCAGCTTGATTTAAGTGCTATTGATGTTAGCAGGTGAATTATGCAAAGCATGGTTTGACCTGTAGTAATATATTTCAAGTGTCCTTGGTGTGTATTTGTTAGGTCAGCTACAGTACAGTGACAACACAAAGTGAAAAAGTATCAAAGATAGTTTTTAAAAATACACAATGATCCCATGTTTTATTATAGCTTCTGTGAAATAGCAGGGTACATTCAGTCCACATGCATATAGAGACCTGAGAGAGAGAGAGAGATATAGATATATCTCTCTCTCTCTATATATATATATATATATGTGTTTTGTTTTTTTTAAACCTACACATATTGATGTGAATTGCATTTTGTCTTTACTCTATAAATTTGCAACTACTTCTGGAAAAAGTTAGAACTGAATAACCACTCTTATTAAATATGAACATCCATTACAGTTGCTTTATGTAGCACTCTACACTAAAGGGGTTACCGATGTTTCATAAAAGCAGGCAATGGTACCTCCTGATCTGAAGCTAGTTAAGCTTCTTTAATCTCTTGGACATACAGAAATCAGCAGCAGCAAAATCTTGGTTCCTGTTAATCTTGCTGTTTCCAAGAGCTTCAGTTTACTGCGTTTACTGGTTCATTCACTGACTGCTAGTCCTTCAACATGACTGACTGGGGGTCAAAGACTGTGTGGGAAAAATTTGGGCAGAATGGATGAATTAGATGATGAATTTACTATCCTATCTAGAGGCAAAATGTGGTATTACACAGGCCAGACTAAAAGCCTATTTATACCTGCCCTTGTCACCATCCTGAAAAGCTGCTGGCCTGAGTCAGCCTCTGGTGCCATTTCTGTTTGTTGTGCCCCTCTTGACTTTTTGTAACTCAGCATGGGTGGCCAGTTGGATTGAAGACACGAGTGTTCGATCAATGATATATCAGTATATATCAGGTGCTCAGGGATTCCCAGATTATACAAGGGAAGGTGCTGCAAAAGGCTGAAGAGATAAGACTTTATGAAGAGAACTTTATGTTGCTTTTTTTTCTGGTTTCAATTTCTTTTACTCTTATAGCAGTGCTGATGCAGAGGTTTTATCTGAGTGGTGACACGCATATTTCAGGAGAAGAATGCAGCAGGTCTGACATGCGCTCAGCGTCTGTATAAAGCCTCGTTTATACTCCGCTGCAGACACCGGCATGGACAGCAGGAGACCTGACAGTTGAGCAGACATTCCTGTTATACCTCTTTGAAGCCTGCAGCACATGAGCAGTTGGCGTACTATAATATAAAATCTCCGTGGATGACTCGGCATGGTCATGAGAAACAGGCAGACACACAGAAGGCTGATGACAAAATTTGCACAACTTTGACCCTGAGCAGGCCCTAGCAGACTTGCAGAAGTGGAAAGTATAATCAAGTATACTCAAGGCGACGATGGTGCTGTGGTGACGTCACAGTTGTCACGTGACACAACGACTGCAACAACGATAAACAATAAGATGGTTGGCATTCTAGCATTACTAGATATCTTTTAAATACAGTGCTGAGACATCTTTGACAAAACATCATAACTGTTGATACTTTTAGTTAATTTTCAACATCTTGAGCTGTTTCTCAAAGAATAATCTCATATATTTCTTAAAATACTCCAGCTAGGAGGTTGTTAGTCAAACTTGGGTAAACCCACAGAACAACAGTAAACTGAGTTTAAATTTCAGCTTGTGTACAGACTGAAAAGTCCTACTAGGTGACATTTTTTTTTTCACCTTTGGAGAAATCCAAAGAGCTGTTTTACCAGTTTCCGGTCTTTGTGTTGAGCTAAACAAAGCTGAACTGAATGTAAACATTGCTCAAAATGTCAGCCCATGAAATTTAAGAAACAAAAAAATATTGTTTCCATGTCACTGTGCACAGAAAAGTGATACAAGTAGCATTCACAAGGAATTCTATACGCTCTTAGCTTTACGTGGATTTATGCGTGTGACTCACACCATACACTAAGTGCTCTAAAACCACACCATGCAACCTAATCGTACCCACTTACCCATCATAGGGGTATCTGATGATTGTATGAAGAGACAGAAAACATGGCAGGGAGGAGAAAGGAAGGAAAAAAAGACAAATGAAGAGAAATAAAGAAATGGAGTAAATGGTATTCACATGCATTCCCACACACATACCAACAAGTGGGAGAGCAACAACTCACAGTAACATGTCCTGCTGGTTCTTCTGGAAGACTGCGCCGATATGTTGGAAGATGTCTGGGTTAAGGAGGTATATACCACAGTTGATGATGTCACTCACAAAAGTGCTTGGCTTTTCCACATAATGCAAGACCTACATATCAAAAAAAGGGAAGATTAATCATAATTTTAAGTTTCAGCAGTACAGAGTAACTATCTAGGAAGACCAAATGGTTAAATACCTCATTCGTTTCCTCATTTTCCACAATACAGCCATAATTCATGGACTGCTTTCTGTTTGCCTGATTAGAGAAAATGTCAATATAATTTAGCATAATCTCCGATTCTATAAAGAGAAAAGATCTAATATAACTAATTTAATTGTAGTCAAAAAGTCAAACAAACCCAACCAAGTAAATCTAGTTTTACTTTCACTACAGTTCACAAGTTCTAGACAGCACCAGAAACTAATTACAACATTTTACCGTTGTCCCAAGGATAACAAAGCTGTTCGGTTCTCCGTGTTCTTTCTGAAAGCTGAGCATCTCTGTAAGAGGAAATGCTGAACAAACATCAGCATTCAGTACAAAGAAAGCCTCTGGACTGCCAGAGACAATCTGATCTCTGAAGTGATAGATGCCCCCTCCAGTGCCCAGGGCTGCATACTCCTGCAAGTACCTGTGGTGAAGAGTTAAGAAGAGTGAAATATCTACAGGTATTCAGCGATGGGCGTGCACATTGGCAAGTAAAGCATTACATTTGCCACAACAAAGAATAACTTTAAGAGACAAACAGAATCAATATGGTGTTTTGGTTTGTGTCGTATACAAAATGTATTCATAAATCTTAACACTGAAGCAGCACATCCTCATAATTCTCACAAGCTGATGTCGCTGCTATCAATATACCTTGGAAAATGTAAACTTTTCTCTATTAAAAGGCAAAACCAACAGCTCCACTGTTTACCTGATGGAAATTTTGAACTCCTGCTGTGCATTTAACAGAAATCTATTCAGTTCTTCATTTGGTTGATAAAAACCAATGAGCAAAATCTCCTTCATGTTTGGAACCTATAAAAAACAAAAAAAGAAAACAAAAAGGATCAACATTAGAGTGATTGTGGCTGTTGTCTGTGCCACAAAACACAGGCCAAAAAATTATCAACGCCAACTACTAATAAGACAACAGTTGCTTTAGTATTTTAAGACTTACTAAGCTCTTACAAAAAAGAAAAAACAAACAAGAGTCAACCTGTCAAAACAAGTGACAATCCTTTACTTTAAAAGGAAACTTACCTTGGCACATGCTTCAATGTGGTGCTGAAGCATGGGAACACCGGCTACTGGAAACAAGGGTTTGGGAACTTCAAATGACAGCGGCCTGAATCTTGTGCCTGAAAAACAGTGTTTGAATAATAATAATAATAACAACAACAACAACTTAATTTGGATAGCACCTTTCAAAACACACGATTACATGTGCTTAACAGTTCAAATAAAAGTCACACATAGCAGATAGGTATACAAGTTGACATAAAGACAAACAGACACAATCAACCACACGGTCAGACATTCATTCCAACATACACACATACAACTAGTTGCAAACTATAGCTGAAAATAAAGGGGAAAAGATTAAGGGAAATCTAACCTTTAAAAATGTGTTTTTAGTAGTTGTTTAAAACAAATAATAGAGTCAGCCAACCTGACTGACTGAGGAAGGTTGTTCCACAGTTTAGGCACAACAACCTCAAAAGCACAGTCACCTCTAGTTTTAAAATCAGAGTGGCGGACAGGTTTCGAGCTAACGAGCAAGAACTTCCTCAAGGCTTTTAGAAATAAACGGAGTTTGGAAATTGGCTTGTAATTATCTAAAACACTGGCATTTAAGGATTTTTTTTTCTCAGCAGAGGAAAGATACTCGCTGTTTCAAAGCCACTGTTATAATATAGGTCTCTGTTTTCTCAGGGTCTCACTTGTGTCAGCACTATATAACATGGAGTTTATGCATAAGAAGATCTGCATTTACTCATCTGGCTGCACTTCTGAGTGCTTGGGTTGCTAGTCTATTCTTTACGTCACTTCCACCTTCCCCATGCTCAATTCTGTCATCATCACTCTGGTTCTTGCCTGCCTTCTTCTGTGTGCTTTACACGTCAGTCCGCTTCTATCATTCTGTCTTTCAATCTTTCTTGATTTATTATTTTTTATATATCTGATGTATTATTTTTGTTTTTGGCTGTTCCTCCATAGCATGCCATCTTCTGTTTTGAAAATAGAAAAATCTGAGCAAATCATATCATTAGGGCTCAAGTCGTTAATAAGATAAGAATACAAAGCAGATACAGTAAAGGGTACTATCTGTAAAGTATGTAGCAGGTTTCTGCAGTTTTCTCCTATGTATAAAATAAAAGACAACAATAGAATAAAAGACAGCTGATCTTGCTGTCTTTAAAAAAAAAAAGCTATATAAAGCTCTTCATTACACATCCGTTAACTTAACTTATTATTTAATCTTTACTAATTATTTTTAAAAAGAGAATAAGTAATCTAAAATAATCTTCTATAAATAACTGTCACGCTTGCTGAGAGGGAATGACATTTCTGCTTCAGTAGTGGAAGGCAGGCTAATGTTTTGGGGTTTTTCGAAAATAAAATCAGTGCACAGGTTGGACATTTGTTTACAAGAGGTGGTCATAAAATATTAGGGTATAAAAGTCATATTGGGTAAGAATTTTCCTCTTGTTTGTGGGACACGTTGTGACACGTCAGTGATAAAAACAAGTTCAGCCAACCTGTTAGCATTAGCAGCCTAGCCTTGCTTTAAACACACATGTAAATGACTTTGAAAACATGCCATGGAAAGAGTTACCTTTCTGAGGGCCTCCGATTAAAATGACCGCCTTCAACATCTTGACAGAAACACTGTTTGGTGACACACAACACCTGGCTGGAAACTATCTGCAGCAGTAAGCAACAGCTGTGAGAGCATTTCCGCACTCACTTCCTGATTGTGACGTTAGCGAGATTATCGTGAAATCACGGACCAGAGTGTTCGGGGTGAAACGGAGTCAAGCGTCTGAAAGCTTTAGAGTACAAATGCTCTTTTTGAAATCACCAGAATGTGTCTTTGTTCGATGTGTACGTGCGACAACATTTCAAGATGACTTTCAACTGCATCAATTATTATATTATTAATTTATAATATGCTAATAAAAATATAGGATTTATAATATGAATGCAAACTCTTATATAAATTATATCCAGGCTCAGAAAACCCTTTGTACCTCATGTGTCTTCTATACTTCATCGAACTAAACATCTGCACTTTTTTTCTTAAAACCCCTTCTTTGTGCTTTAATATTGTTGTATTATTTATTTGTTTGTATATTTGTTTATTTTATATAGCATACTTCTTCTAGGTGCTTCCTTTAAAGGTCGTCACAGTGGCTCTTCTTCCTCCATCTCACTTTATCTCTAGCATCCAATTTTATCACACCAAACCTCTGCATGTCCTTCAGTACATCCATGAACCTGTTCTATGGTCATCCTTTTTTCCTCCTGCCTGGCAGCACAATCTATAACACACTTTGTCCAATATATATCCCCTACCCCTCCTCTACACATGCCCAAACCACTCCAGTCTTGTCTCTCTTAACTTTGTCTCCAGACTGCTCAGCCTGAGCTGTCTCTCTGATGTGTTCCTTTCTAATGTGTTTCACTGTGGTCATTCCCAATGAAAAACATTGCATCTGTAAGTGTAACACCTCCAGTTCAACCTCTTGTCAAACCATACATCATAACATTTTTTTTACACCTAAGTGCTTTCGATCTAACTTTCACATTCCAACTTGGTATTCAGTATCTTGTCCATGGATACTTTGGCATGCAGACTGGATCAGCCACCCTTCAAGCAGCCACCCTTTGATCAAGTCATTGAACTACCAACCTTCTGATTAGCAGATAACATGTTCTATGTCCTGAGCTAAACCCCATACCCATAGACATTATACGATATATAGTCTTGGAAGGATGTTGCTTGCAACCACGTTGTGAAAACATTCTAAATTACCTTCTTTAGTGAGAAAATAGAGTATGAAGACCTGGGTCTGACATATCTTTGATTACTGCATTAGATAGTGCAAGCATATCTAGAGCAGTCATTAAGTGATACCTGTTCTATTTGTAACTAATTATCAATAAAACTAACATCAAAGAGAGAACAGAAGAGCATTTGCTTTTGTTTTCTAAGACACTAGCTCTTAAAGGTAGAACTTTATGTGGCCTGAAATCAGAAATTTCAGGCCTGAAACGTGAAAAACTTTCATAATAATTATACAGGCTTTATGCCAAACCAACAAAACATGCCTGTTATGGCCCTTTTGTAAACATCAGTCAAACCATGTAATGCACATGTACAACTGGGTCACAAAGGAAAACCCATAAAACCATATAAAGCGTCTTAGTATGGTGTCAGCAGGATCAACGCAAAACCGTTCTTAAAGAAGATATTCTGTCATTCACTGTTTTGATGATGGTGAGAGAGATTTGCTGATCTAAAATCTACGTGGGTTAACTGGGTTGAGATTTGTTGACTACAAAGCATGCGTCATTGAGTCATTGAAGTAATTTTCATACACCACAAGCCTTATGGATGGAGGGAACCGTAATCCTGAAAGAGATCGCGCCCATCAGGATAGAAATGTTTTACCCATGGGATCAAGGTGATCTGTCAGAATAACTCTATTCACAGTGAACCCAACATAAACGGAGACAGGTTGGCAGGCAGGTCTTTCCTTTGATTGTGTTATAAACTCCCACAATATTAACTGATTATACTTCATCCTAAACCTGTAATGTGCCACAATTTAACACTTCTCACTTGCACTGTATTATAGCTCTCATTTAGTTCTAATAAATCCAGTTCTACCTTTGTAAAAAAACAAACAAAAAAAAGAACAAAAAAACCAAACAAATAGGGTATAAAATCTGGTTATTACAAAAAACACTAGATTGTAATCCTACAGCTTGCTGTAATATTTTATTACTGTTCATCTATTCCTTTTTTAGAACATCTCTTGCATCCACACAAAGTAGGTTATTCCCTTATTTCAGCTGAGGGAAGTTCTAGCAGTGGGGAAAATATCTCAGCTGTCAGTTTTGAATGCTTGCAAAGACAACACTTACACAGCTCTAATAGAAGAGTTTACTTTCATGCTTACTCATTAAAACATAACCTGAAGTAAAACAGTCTCCCATGTGGTAGTATTCATAACTCAAACATATGCAAATAAGGTGCAAGTCTGCATCAAACAAACAGAATAACATTTTAGTCAACAATCACCAAGGGACAAGGTGCTCTGGTACAGGCTTTTCTGGAGGAGCAACACAGAAATCTGAAGCGCTTTCAAACCCCCTCAAAAGTTTAAAGATTTATTTCTTTTTCATTTTGGCCCTCTCCACATAGACAGAAATTGCGTTATATTTCCTTTGTATAAAAAAAAAGACACAAAGAAGGAAAGCAAACTGAGCAAGAGAGGACTGTTTTCTCCACTGTATTGTCACATATTTTATGCTATCAAATGTTCTTATAAAATCCTAATCTAGTCAGATCTCTTATGAAATTTCATGTTTATATTCCAACAAGATTAGATCATCAAAAATGTACGTCAAGGGTTCTTTTTAGCTCAGATGCTGTAACACATCTGTTTTTGTGGACGTTTTCAAATAATTCCGAATTAACATCAATTTTAGGCCAATTCATTTTTACAAACAACCAAGATGAGCAACGAAAGATGCTTTGCAATGATTGATGGCTTAGACCCGGTTCACTATTTAACTGTGAACTTCAGTGGCATCAAAATACTGAATCTATGGAGAAGAGCTGGCAGAACTGGAAAAAACTCACTTTATCGATGGGTACAGAGTCACATGACTTTCCGCTCACAGTCTTTGGCAGACTTTAAAATGCCAAAGACTGTGAGGAGTGAGCATGTGACCAGACCGTGAGTGCAGCTGCTCAAGTATTAACATGAAATATCTATGAATATGGGAGTAAAACAATAGGACGATTCCTGCCGTGGTCATGACCAATAAGATCAGGATTATCGCGGTCTAACAGGATACGAGTGGTATGCACCATGTGTGGCAAAGCAATACTTTCAAGCTTTCACATCACTTGGCACTTCATGAAGTTCATGAACACGTTAACGACTGATAAATATGATTTGAATTGATTACTGTTCAATACATCAGAAGCAAACATATAATGAGACTGGAAGAAGTATGCATGAAGGTTATGCTGTGAAAATGGACAAGTGCCTATAAAAATGACAAATGTGTCCTTGAGCACAATTTTGGTGAAGACCCATTAGATGATTATTGTGGGTAAGTTTGATTAAATTCTGATCAATACTATAGAAGTAGCAGTTATTGTGAGCTGTGGAAGGACAGTCCTTTGGCAACATGAGCTAACAGCAGAGCGATTACAGTTTGAATAAGAGAGAGACGTGGTCAAATTGAAGCTTAACAAATTTGGGTCTGCTTTCTGGAACAGAAAGCAATCCAAAAAGCAACAATTTAGCAGAAGCCAAGAGTAGTTAAGTCATGAAAATCATTCGATACAGATAAAACAAACAAACAAACAAACAAAAAAAAAGAAAAGGAAAGGAAAAAAAAAACTAAATTTTGCATTCCAAAGTTTTTAATTGGTCAAAAAAAAGGAAAAAAGAAAAACATTATTTATTTTGCCACAGTCACATTGTAAATGCAGTCTTAATTCGATCATCCCTTCAACATGAATTCAGTCATGTCTCATTACAGTTAAGTACCAGTTAGATCCTTCACATATTTTGTAGTTCACATTCAGGGAGTGAACAAATTTAAAATTATAACAGTAAGTTCACAAAAAAAAAAATATTTGCTCACAGGCACAATAGAGATCTGTTCAAGAAAATATACATTTTTGTCTTTGGCCCACTTCTTACGTTCTTCACGTCAACTATAACATGAACTATGACGTACGAATTCTTGAGCCCCCCCCAAAAGAATAAAAAACTAACAGTACAAGTAGCCCAAACACAACCATAACAAAGAATGCATGTTTGTGTTAGTTTTTTAAGTCAAACTAAAACAAATTTCAGCATTAATAAACTGAAAAAATAATAATAATGTACAGACCTTTTTTGTCACATTGTGCTCACTTTGACACAAGATACCAACCGCAAAGTGCCTTTGTGATTTATTAAATGAATGCTAGCATTAATTTGTTGAATGTCACAATATCAAATATTCACAATCAAATACTCAAATCCCAAACTGTCAGTCTTTGGGGAGAAGATAATTACCCTTCAGGATCACTGTAAGTCTGAAACCAGGGTAACAAATACAGCGTGTGTACCAAAGATTGTCTCAGAAACCTTTTAAATACAATTTATTACTTGTTCTAAAAATTACTATGGAGTAAACAAATCAGTACCTAACATGCTAACATTACAGTGTAGTGCATTGTTATCACCCTTGTTTCAAAAACCTCAATAAGAAAAAAATGTCTATGCTCTACTAATGCAAAACAATATTATTTACAAAAAAAAAAGCACTGCTCTTCCCATGAACAAAAAATGACTGTAGTTTACAGCACTTGGAGAGGTAATAGAACTATTAATGAGTATTATGTAATAACGAAGTTGTGGTTACCTTCCTAGCTACAGGCCTACAGGTCAAAAACTACTTAATGCCCCTTAACACTGAGAAAATAGATCAAACTGTTTCTACAGTACCTTTAGAGATCAGCTTATTATTAGTTTTCACCTGCAAATAGCTGCTTTTCTACCAGCGCCTGGTGCAGCCGACCTCAATCTCCTGTTCCCTAATGTTTAGTGGACGTCTTGGTGGTACTACCTCCTGTTGTAGAGGTCTTTGCGTTTTCGCAGTTCCTCCAGGACCCTTGCCCTAAACTGGGTCCAGTCTTCATCCTGGAATTGCTGGACACCCAGAGCCAGGTGGAGCTCTGCAGAGTGGCTGCGCAGGAAAGGATTGTACTGCTTCTCTTCTCCAATCGTGGAGGGACACTGGAAATAAAGAGAACGTCAAAACGCAGCCCACCTCAAAAGCTCTTGATTCAAGAGTCTCAATCATTTGCAGAAAGATTAAAAATAAATAAATCAGCTGATTAGGCCTTCTATCATAGAAGATAAAACAAGAAGTTCAAGTGATTTCTGTTACTCCCTTTCCCATCACAAAACAGGCAATGCATTTCTGCAGATGGCATCACAGTGAGTATTAAGAAAACACAGCAGCTAATTTGTTACCAGGATACACTGACGTTAATTTGGCAATAAACCTAAACAAAGCAGACACGTATCACAACAGGAAAAGCACAAGCTGGATTCCTAGACATCTGCTTCCATTTTACAGCATCACGGCACAAAGGGATGCTTGAATAAAACTCTGTTAATTGTTAATAATGCTTGTTCTGTTCCTACTGTGACAAGCCGAAAACAATCTGTTAAGTCAGACTTTCTATCCCTTACCAGTAACAGTTTAAAATCAGCCAATGAGATCTAGAATTAGCAGATGCATCTACCTAAATTTGAAAATCCTAGATGCTTTTCAGAAAAGGTCACCTCTGACTTTGAGGTCAAGGTCACCAGGATTCAAACCTGTCCAAGACTTTTAGTAGCTGCACCTATGGCATGAAGTTGAGAATCCTAGGTGACTTCCTTCTTGAGTTATTGCGCTCACGAAAAATTGACCTTGAGGTCGAGGTAACTGATATTCAAACTTGTCTGAGATTTTTAGTAGATGCACCTGTGGTATCAATTTGAAAATCCTACTTTACGCATTCTTGAGTTCTCGCATTCGCAAACTTGGGTGTCCACGCTGCACGGCATTTAGTTTTTATTCGAAAAGACCTGCTTAACCGAGTGAGTCAAAGCAGTGCCACAACCGGTGATACATTTGGTCAAATAGAGAAGCAGTGTTTCAGAAGTTTAAGTGATCACCTTTAAGCAGCTCTCCTATAAGCAAAACTTTACAATTTTCATGCATGGTATTTTTTTAATGTACTATATATCTGATATTTTTAATAAATAATCCTCAAAGATCAAACTCAGGAGACATATATAAGAAGAAGACTACATGTGAAATCTGAAATTAGCCACAACTGCCAAACATGCAGAGTGCAGAGGAAACGTTATAGTCATTCAATAAGTTTTGGGAGGGGAGATCATCAACTGGAGGGTCCAATCTTGTGAAACTGCCTTTAGAGCCATGTATTGATAACAGATAAAAAACTAATCTAAATTCAGGATAGGCACTTCACTGAACAGCAAACCTTTGCTCTGCTGCAGACTATATCACAGATGGACTCGACTGAGCCTGGAAGAGGGGAAAGCAAGAGGGCGGCGTGCACTCAAGAGTGCTGTCAGCACGTAGGCTGTACGCAACTGATAAGCCCTTATTTCAGCTGTTGGACAGCATGAATCCTGGGATGGCTCGCTTGAGAGGCATAACAATGGTGATACATCATTCTCACCGTGCACAGCTTCTGCCCTCGCTGCTGCAGCACCCACTGATATTTGTTCTCCCTGGCTGTGTTGTGCGGCTCAACCTCAGCAGCAAACAGCAGGTTGTCCTCTGCATACTCATGACCTGCGGGACAGCCAGTGGACACACAAGAAAAATATCACAGCCACATGTATAACCATACTTAAAAGCCTAACAAACCAAAGAATTTCCTATGCAACCCGTTCTTATGGTTTGGCTGCGTATAGATAAAACACTTTTTTTTTTTTTTAAAGCAAACACATATTAAAACGACAACTTCATCCGAAGCACACAAACATGATTTTTTTTTGACACTGAATCAGACAACTGAAAAGATTCTCCTACCAGGCCATAATAGAGTATCATCAGTCAAGGAGCCAACTGTGTCCAGAGATGACAGCATTGTTGTTGCACTGCCTTCAAACATCCTCCCTAAAAACAATAAAGACAGGTTAACAAAGAGATACCAGTTTCCAAACAGGGTTCTTGAAGCATTCAGATGGTCTAATCTTTAGTCTTACCAGGATATTTTCATTACTACTAGAGTTAGATTTTCAAATTGTTTAGTTGAAAGATAAAAATATCCAATTTCTCAGAGGTCATGAGGATGACCACTGGCTATTAAGACACAAACTACTGTAATCTTCTGTTATTTCCCAAAGGGGGTCATCACATCAGATGGATCCACACGTAGATCTTACCCAAGGCTGGGTTTGTGTCTCCTCTGGTCTCGATATTTGGTGCCTAAAGCAAATATATTAATTGCTAAACCAGGCAGCCACTAAACTGCTATGCAAAATCTATTGTATATTAAAGAATATGTTAAAAAAAAAAGAGCAGAGAAGCTATTGGCATTACAAGGTAACCAAAACAGGCCACTAAATATACAATACTATAATTAAGATATATATTTTTAATAACTTAAATTTAGATAATATTGTACTCCCTTTACTTTTTGACTCAATTGATTAAATTCTTTCAAGTCTCCAGAAAACAGCACACTCAAAAAATAACCAGTGCATTAAAAAAAACCAAGTATATAATCTTAGCTGTGCTATAAAGAAAACAGAGAGCGCTCTACCTCTTATCAAGCAAAAACTATGTTAGGGGTAAGTTTTGCAAAGGAAATCTAATCAGCATTTTCCGATGAAATATGAAAAGGTGTAATTTGCATGTAACAGTGTTCAGTTAAGATGGTGCTGACTTGCATTAGCAGTGTTAAATTTGCATTTGAATGACGTAATCTGCATGTGAACCGATAATGACAGACGTGAATGCAGAAAAGGCATCAGGTCACAGGTCCTTCTTATAATTGCACTGATTAAAACACTGATGACAGATGGATTTTTTTCATATAAATCACATTGCACAATTAAGTCAAAAGCACTCTTCCTTTGTATGCATTTGTATGCATTTGAGCTGACTTTGAGCTATTAATTATGTCTTTAGACTGTGCGATCATCAGGTTCTCTAATAACACCACATCAGTTTTTTCACAAGTTGCATTTACTAAAGCATAACATATATTTTGATTATCAAATGGCCAGGAATAAGAAGGCAATGCATATACTTCTGTTAAGGTAACACAACTATAATTATGTGCAGACAAACTGCGCTTGCATGCATAGTCACTCCCTGCAGAGATCAATTTTGAGCCAGTAAAACCCAGAGCTTGCATTACGTGTGGAATGACTCCACATCAAACAAACTATTTTGTCCTGCATTTTCAGTAACTCTGAAAAAAAAAAGAAAAAAGCAAACAACAACGAGTAATTCTTCTTGATCTGGTTTTCTGCATAATTTACCACATCCTGAGAGAAACACCAGGTCACCAGAGAAGAGGCTGGAGGGGGCACCGACCGTTTGACCATCCAAGAGGTAGATCATGTGGCCTACTGTGTGTCCAGGGGTAAAGAGGGCCTTAAAGTGCATACGTCCAACTGTTACCGAGTCATTGTGTGAGAGAGGGCTGGAAAGAAAAACAAAGGAATGAAAAAACCTAAACCAAGAAGTGTGGAGTTACTGATTTTTACTGAAAAATAAAGGGTTAAAAAAATAACCAAAATAGACTTCTATTTTTTTTTAAATGTACCAGTTCAGCAAAAAGGGTAAAAACTGCGACTTTCCCATATTATTTCAACATTAACTGAAAAAAAGTAATAAAAAAAAAAAAATCCTTAGTCTGGTGGTTTGGAAGTCCTGAAATAACCCTACAACCCCTCAGACATAACAGAACAGTCACTCATGCCGTGATAATTTAGTGTGAAGTCAGCTGCCACAACTACTGACAGAGGGAACAAAACAGGACTAAGTACAGTAAGAATGATTCAAAGTGAGTCAGTGTGCTATATTGTGGAAGCTGGGACTTACTGCGTGAGGCCAGGAATGTTATCAGCTGCATTTCCATAAACTCGGCATGAGCTGTGCAGCCTTTTCAACCCTTTGTTTCCCCCACTGTGGTCCCTGTACACAGATCCCAAAGAAGGTTCACGCAGCAATTTAGACAATATCCAAGCATTACAGACACAAAGTACTTTTTTTAAAAACACACTGTATATTTTAATCAAACTGAAGGCAGGACTTTCAAAATGTGGGGAAAACGACTGATATACATACAAATGCATGGCAGCATGGCAGATTATAAAATCTGCAATACTGCAATATTTAGCTCCAGCTCCTTGTGTTAGAGCTGGAAATCACATTATTATTATACTGTACTAATTATTGTATGATTTTTTTAACCTTTTGTGACATGCTGAGTCTTGTATAATAATCACAGTAACATATATTTGATTTTTTGCCTTCAACTGCAAATTATGACCTCGAAGTTAAACATTTTCAATATCTGTCTTATTCAATAAGATAAAGTTATCTCAGGAATTTTTTGCTACAAAATGAGATTGTCAAGCACACCAACACTGTCACTATGACCTACTATAAATGTTGCCAGTCTCATATTGAATGGGGTCAAGTTGGGAATGAGATTCAATCTGTTTCTGATATTGCAGCAATTAACTGTGATAAATAGTCAATAGTCACATTAAACTATTATATTTGCACTGATCTATAGTGTTCTATAGGAATATAACAAGAATACAATGAGCTGGCAGCCCACTGAGTTTAAGTCCCTTCAAGTTGTGATCACTGATAAAGATTCATTCAGACTGATGGCAAGATGTTGGCAATCTCTCTGCATTTATACATTTACAATCTCTTTCATAGTGATTGCAGTCAGTCCAAGCCAGACCGCAGCTGTTTACAAAAAGGTTGCCTCTTATCAGGTGAGATAAGACCTCTTGTTCATAGCATTCCCAAAATAATATAATTTATTTAATAAAATATCAAAATTTGGTGTCCCTGTATCAATATAATATTGCTATGCAAAATATCACAATACTATGCTGTATAAATCCCCACCTCCACTCCTTTTATACATATAAATTACATGAAACTCACCAGTGCTTGTGTGTACACAGTATTGCTTCTAACATCACTCCTTCTTCCTCAAGGACTGCCTGAAATAAAAATAATAAAAATAAATCAAGTGTTGGTGAAACCTTCAGTCAACACTTCAGATCGATGACACATCACAGCATTATTATACTTGTGTATTTAATAAGGAGCGATACCATGGATACAAAACACACTCATTCACAACAGCTGGCTACTGACAGTCAACAGCTGCAGCTGGAGTAAAACACATGGTTGTAAGGTAGCAGAAAAATGACAGTGCAGAGACACCAGCTGTAAGAGAGAGGAGCTCCAATGTCAATGAGCCCTACAATTACAATCAAGCCTTCAACCACATACTTTTATAAATATACAGCAATAATTCTATACAGGCTTTCATATATTGTCTGTAACTCACACTATTTATACATTCTAACCCCATCTATGTCCTGTACGTGTTACTACACTGACTTTGAACTGAATGACAATCATCACACGTTAATACCATTATTCCAACTCCCCTAAAAAATGTTTCCTTTTCTTAAAGATCTCAATACTGGATATTATATATTTCATATAATCCTGATACTGATTTTACCTTTAAGGATCTTCAGAGTTGTGGTACACATACAAAATCATGCTGCACTAGAAGCAAAGCAATCATGTCTCACTAATATCAGGCAATATCTGGCATGTCCCGACTTCCCTGTAGCAACATGTTCTGAAGAAGAAAAAAAAAAACTTTTCCCTTGGAACTAACTACACAGTTACTGCCTGTTGTTTTCAGCGCGATAGCCTAAATCTATTAACCCATTCAAAGACACAAAACTGACAGCAGAGGCACTCACCTGAACTGTCTGAGGGTCTGCAGGGTCTACAACGACTGCGATGCTCGAGGCTCTGTCAATGATAAGGTAGCTGTAGTTGTCAGAGAGCACAGAGATAGGAATTATTTTAACACCTGTGGGCAGAGAAAGAAATGACAGAATAATTATTCGGGACAACATTAAAAATGCAGTAATAAAATTATCCATCTTTAATGAAGAGATGCTAGAATTTTGTATTGGTGGTAATAACAATTGCTTCTATGGCATGCACAGCGTGTGACAGCAAGGCATTGTCTGGCCCAGTGACACCCAGTTAAACTAGTAATTGTTGCATATACCATTGAACTCCACGGGATCAGCAGTTGAATGCCCTCCAGGGTAATTTTCCCGAGCTTTCCGCATTTGCCGTTTGTAGTACATGTAGCCAAGTCTGGTCTTAGTGTAGAGTGTGTACCTGGGAGACAATTGGAAATGTTACGTCCCGACAGTAAAAGCTGTTAACATCATTAACCCCGCCATGCAGTTACTGTCATTTCTTTGGTTTGTTGAATGGGCACAATTGGCGTAACTTAAATGGTTGGTATGCAAACAACGTCTCTTAAAATAAAGTTGAAGCCACTGCAGCATGTGCTGATTTA
>VVHJ01052362.1:0-10159 GCA_015107715.1 Tylochromis polylepis
ACCTGACAGAAAATGACAATGAGTCCACATTTTTGCACAGATTTGGCCTTTTAAAGGCACGTGGTCCTAAACTTTTGATCAGCTATAAAACAGCCTGTTTCAGTTTAAGCGTTGTTTTCAATATATATGGACTCCAAAAATTTTTGTTTTTGAGCATGCAATTTATTTGCATGTTATGTTTTGTCTCACTCCCATTTCTTCTTGTTGCATGTTGAAGCTCTACTTGGAACCTTGTTAAGATCCAACCATGCAAAATATGATTTTTTTGCCATTTTTCAAGTGGTCTTAAAATTTTTATTGGGACTGTGTGACCTTTGATGAAAACAAAAAATGTTTTATTATGTTTATTTTGTGTTCTAACTAACTATTAACTATAACTATTTTTATTAGGAATTTGATATATTTTATGCTAGTTAGGCATTTATGCAGCTAGCTGGCCAGCTACATGCTAGCTGCTTCTGCGTTCTATTTATGACCTTTACTTAGTTCAACCTTAGTGATTGACTCACATATCAATTCTGGTGACTTGTTTTAGCTAAACAGTTTAAGTCTTATCCACCATTTGCAGGTAACAGTTGGTCATAATATAGCCAAGTCATGTAGCTATCCCTCTTGTATAGTTTCTGTTTAGTCGTATATCAGCTAATGTATTCTTTGCCCCAGCTAGTTCTATAACTTCGCTGAAAATGGAGACTAGTAATATGATACCTGTGACCTTTGCTCTAACAGCCATTGCGCTTGTTATTCCTACAAGGAATTTCATTTACTTTGTCTCGTGTTCCCATATTGGTGCTGTTCCTGTTACTATGGCCTTTAATTCTTTACTTTTAGAGAGCATTTTAAAATAAGCTAATCTGACCTACCGCCATAGGGAATATCTATAGGCTTGGTATTGCTATTTTATATATACAACACTGACACTTTTAAAGAGAAGGTCTGCCTTTCTCTTTATATCCTGTTTAAGCCTTAAAAGCTCAGATCTTTGACTAGAAGAATACTGGTTGTCCATTTTAATTTGGAAAGCTGTGTGTTTACATTTTGTTCTGTAAGAAATATGTTTCTTCAATCCCAGTCATCATAATTCAGTCTTAAAGCCTTCATGTGCACTTTCAGACACACTGAGGGGTTCCTCCTTTCATTTTTCAGGAGTATAGTGCGTCTTGTCTTTGACATTTTCCCTGCACATGTCTACTTAGTGAATGACAGTCTCTCAAATATCAGCTTAATCCAATAGCTTTCAGGTCATGAAAGATTCAGCGCTGGCTTTACGTGTTAAGAAAAGCAATGAATGTGCCCCCAGAGAAAGGTGCGAGGGTGTTTTTCATTTTACACACTAAAACGCTGTATTTACCCACTCAGAGATTCATCTCAAATATAATGTCGAGTCTGAGCAGAACAGGCAATGCTTCCAGCGTGTGAAAATTGTATAATCATGACACAGTACATGTCTTGCTCCAAGCAAATCAAAAATTATGATACGATGAGGTTATGTTGTAATTTGTATGCGCTTAAGATCATAATCCCTCAAGATTTCAGTGCTAGTGGATCTGGCTGCACCTGTCATTACTATGGTAAAAGCGAGTGTGATTTAATACTATAATAAACATCCTTTGAGCAAGAGAATAGAACAGAATACGCTGGATAATGTGATCATATTCCACTGTGGCTTGAAGGCCTCTTCTCAAAAGCTGTAGGTCAGAGGTTGATACATTGTTTCATCACAGAGAGTAAAAATACAGTAACTTTTACCCTCAGAAGAGGCAAACTGCCTGTTTTCTTTCTTCTGACCAATTCTATTGTCCCATGATTGGCTTTGATGTGATTTAATCCAGACAGTGCGTTGCATATTGCCCTGAATAATGATGGAACCCTCATTTATTTGAGTAAGCATGCCTCTTCTGCCTACAAAATTCCTGTATGGGCAAAACCTGTTTTGAGGAGCTCTGAAATATAACACTTTATTAATATTATTATTATTATTATCATTATTATTATTATCCTTTTTTGTGTAGGTGAGAACAACAAAAGGTTAGCTGTACAGCTGTTTTCCTGTAAAAACTGCATTAATTAATCAACAGCTTTCCAACATTCCAACTGCTTTAAATAATCAAGCTCTATATGTGTGCATTTGTTGAGTGCGCTCACAATCACTGAAAAGTGGAACGTAAACAAGTAAAAAATCAATGCTGAGGAGAGGCAAACAGTTGTGTTCATGCTGGGAAAATCTTTTGATTTACTTTCCAAGTTAGTAACAACATGTCATGCAGTGGAGACGCAGTCCTGGGACAAGGCCAGGCCTGGGCGATTAGGTGCAGATGATTTTTAGGATGAGATATGGGTGTATTTGTTAGTTACGGATGGCTATGACTTAGATTTTGTAGATCCCCACAACTGGACCACTTTTCAGGGTCATATGGTTTCATTTTGCAACTTAAAAGTATGGCATTTTAATCAAGAGGACTCCAGAAACACTCCTCTCAATGGGTTTGATCGTGCATATCACAATAAATACTGAGCCCTTGCCCACACACAATCTGTAGCTATCTTTTTGTTTACTGTGGCATTGTTAGAGGACGTACTATCTATTTGATCTGCACAGACAGATTGCCTTCTATCTAATTTAATGGGTATTTGATTTTCTTAAAGGAGGGCCTAAAATAAATTTCACTAGAGCCCTTTCTTTAATCTACCATCCAGACCTGGCAAGTTTCCTAAATTGTGTCAGATGCAGAACTAATAAGGGCAGGTTTTAAATGGTTTGCCCAAATAAATACAAGGTCATCACTGTTGCAAAAGTACAACAATCCTGTGTCTTATCACCCTTATGCCTAACATCCACTGCTCCCTTCTTTTCTTTCTGTTTCTTCTTCCAGTACCCAGCTGCTCTGATGAACCTTGGTGCCATCCTCCACCTGAATGGGAAGCTTACTGAAGCAGAAGCCAACTACCTGCGGGCTCTCCAGCTCAAACCTGATGATGTCATTACCCAGTCGAACCTGCGCAAGCTGTGGAACATCATGGAGAGGCAGGGACTCAGGACTAAACGAGGGCTCGGGATGCAGAAAGGAGATGTTTGAACTGCTCCCTCACTGATGATGTCATCTCCTTTAAAGATATGAAAGAGCCGGTGGCTCAAATTTCACTAAAGACTATTTCTTTAGCGATTCAGCACGCAGTGCTTGTGAAAGACACTTTGAAGGTTTGAGGGCTAGGATTCAATGGGCATGTTCTGCGTCACAGTATGCCATATTGCCATATGGTGGCTCAAACTACTAAAACAAATGTCTTTTGCTTACATTTTTTATAAAATGCTATGTTGTTAAATATACATTAAAGTCAAAAGCAAATAACTTGAAAGTCCCCCCAAAATTTTTTAAGGTCTCAAATATCAGCTAAATGTTAGTTGATATCATTTAAACATCTGGCATGATTTAGAGCACTTGATTTGAATAAGAGCACTGATAGGTAAATTACTCAAGTTGTGTTTCATTATATCAGCTAGTTTAACTGAAAGATGGACTTCACTTCCACGGTTGTACATGTCAGATTCTATTTACAGGCTGTAGGGAGAACTACTGTGTATGTGAAAATTTGTATAAAGTCTTTTGTTGCTCCCAAAGGAGCAAGTGATGTCACTTCAGTCAGTTCTGATTGAGGCTGAAGACTGCAGGTGTGAAAGTGGAAGGAATTCTGGGGGGGAGGAGTCACAAAGAAGCAAGCTTACCAGACCTGAGCAGCATCTCTGTTTAAGTTTCGCTGCTTGTGGCGCGAAACTCGGTTTTGACCAAATTGTTGTCTGTTAAGCCGCATTATGGGCAATGTAAGCACCATTTTTTTGGTGTTTTTGGACAAGGAAGAAGGTCTTCTTTTGCTTAACTGCCCAGTGATAATGTTGTAAGGGTGCAATCCTAAATAGGTGGAGTAATTTATTTTTTGTAAAGAAAGGAAAACGAAATCCCTGATGGATTGCTCAGGATAGTCTAGCTTTGAATTTGCCTCCTAACACACTCAATTAAACATTAAAAGCATGCAAGTGCATAACATCTTCTAGAATCGCCTTCAGATAAAGTGCTGTATGTACTCCAAGCACATAAAGGAATAGATTTGGACATAATGTACAGTCAAACACATTCTTTTGTCCACGTCACTGACGATTGTTTCCACGTGGTGCATTTTAAATTCTCGTGACTGTAATGATTAAAAACTCCTCAGCGGTGCCAAAGCTTGTACTGAGTCTTTACACCTCTCGTGCCAAGCAAGAACTTTTCTTCACTCTTGTGTTCCTCGTGTCAAATAAAGATGTTACATTTCATGTGATCAAATTTAATTTATTAATATGTTATTTTCTTGTGAGTATGCCAACACTGTGCCGTTTCATTGTTGTATCTGCCCACCCTCTCTCATTCCTCCCAATAGATAGGCTACAGTAGGCAAAATGACAACTATATTGAAATGGTTTCATATGTGTATTTTTGTTCTCTCTGCTCAGGGACATCAGTTGTGATTCCTGCCACAGAAATAGTTTGTGACACAGAGAGAGCTTTTAAAGAATTTTAGAGTTGTTTTTTTGTTTTTGTTTTTTTCCTGATGATTGTGATGTTTGGTTAAATTAAAGGAACTGTGTAGCTTAAACAGTGTTGTGTTTTGTAAAAGTGAACCTTTTTCATAATAAAAAGATGATTTTTTTTTCTTTTCGTGCCCCATAATGTTGTCCAGGATGCAAGTCAGAAGCATAAATTTCAGACAGAAGTCTGTGGTCAGAAGTTTACATAAACTCACCCTGGAACTGGTCTTTTTCCAGGGTAGAATGATTATACAGCATACATCCTTCATAATAAAAAAAAAAAAAAGGGTGAACCACATTAAATTTATTTTGGAATTTTGTTAATCCTCACAGGGTCAAAAAATATACATACAATCTCAAATACATGCATACTTTTTATCAAATCTTTTAATAAGTGGTAGTGAAGGTTCTACAATGTCTGTTAATGTGACAAGGCTTATTAACTTCATGTTAGAGATCATGATTGATTACAACTGGTAGTTTCTCTTTGTCAGCATAAAAAGCATTTGCTTGATAGCACTCACTGGAATGACCAATACACAAAACATTAAGAAAGTCCAAGGAACTCGGTGAAAAGCTAAGGAAAACTGTAGAATTTTACAAGGTGGGAAAGGCTCTTGGAGCTATTTCTAATCAACTGCAGATTCCAAGATTATCGGTTCAAACAATTGTGCGTGAATATTTGAATGTGTCACCACTTTACTAAGGTCTCGAGGAGACAGAAACTCTCGCCTTCAGGTGAGAGGAAATTGGTTAAGATGTTCAGGAACCATCAAAGCTCAAGCCTGCCATGAACTGGGAACTGCTGGAACACCAGTGTCCCTGTCCACATTGAAGGGAGTTTTACATCGCTGTGGACTAAGAATGTGCTGACCAAGAAAGAAGGTCTTGCTCCAAAATTAACACCTTCAAGCGTGACTGAAATTTGCAGCTGCCCACATGGACTAAAGAAAAGTTTTATGGTAAGACCACACAAAGATTGACCTATTTGGCCAAAGTGGCAAAAGGTATGTTTGGAGGAGTAAAGGTAACGCTTTCAAACCTGAGAACATGTACCAACTGTCAAGCACAGTGGTGGTAGCATCATCCTCTGGGGCTGGTTTTATCTGTGTGTTTTGGCTTTTGAAAGTCCCAAACTTGAGCCTATTGAAAATGTGTGGACTATGTTAGGAAACCAACCAATTCAAATGACCTCTAGCAATTCTGCCAAAAAGACTGGTCAAATATCCAGCTAGTATTTCCAGAAGCTAGAGATGGCTGCCAAAGTTGTCTGGTTGAAGTGCAATCTGCATTGAACCAAACATAAGGGGGGATGTCTCTATAGTTTTGAACTTGCATATACAATTTTGACCTTGAGTGGATCACAGAAAAGCCAAAATAAATCTAAACATTTGCATTTTTTAAAGTCATCAAAGATCTATGCTGTATGTATGCTGATCGATCCACCCTGGAAAAAGAGCAGCTCAAAAAAATAATTGAGAGCCCAAAATTACCATGACATTCATGTCCATGATGAGTATATGTAAACTTCTGACTAAAACATGTTATTTATAAAAAAAATGGTAAATGGCCTGTATTTTGTATAGCGCTTTACTTAGTCCTTAAGGACCCCAAAGCGCTTTACACATTCAGTCATCCACCCATTCACGCACACATTCACACACTGGTGATGGCAAGCTACATTGTAGCCACAGCCACCCTGGGGCGCACTGACAGAGGCAAGATTTGTTTGCACCCCAAAGCACAAACCATGAATGCAGTTTCTGTACAGCTATGGAGCTTTGTATCTCTTGTCAAAAGCTGCATGCTATCTCTTGATGTAAACAGCCTAACAAGAAAAAGAAATTTACAATTATTACCAATGTGTGTATTGTATCCAACCTCAACAAATGTCATACGTAGCACAGATTTTTTTTTTTAAATCTTCCAATAGGCACCAAAAACTCACCCAGAAACACATTTGTCCAGAACACTGAGTCTTTCCCCTAAAAAATGAAGTCATAATATGAATGTTAGGTGAAGCATCAAAGTATGTACCTAGCCCCCGAGACTAGATTTGCACATGTAACAGAGAGCTAACAAGACTAATTAAAGACAGAGCTGGTATGACAAGACTAGTGGGAAGTGTAATAAGTCTTCCACAAGTATTCTAAGAAGTGACAGCCTAGTACTATGTGTCAGGATGCTGGTATATAAAATGCCATGTGAACAGCAGCTGCAGTAGTTAGTAAAGCGTGTTAAAAGTAGACTGATTTGGCAAATGTGAAGCTGGACGGTAGCGGGAGCAGCATAATATTAACAGAATGAAAGAGTGTGCAGAGTGATGATGACTGCTTAACCTTTGTGTTTTCATGACAGTGGTTTTAATTGCTCATTTGGATTCCCAGAGAATACAGAAATTACCATAAAGAATTGGGAATGAAGATATATATCATTAGCATTCAGCCATCAGAGTCTTCTCCTGTGTAACAAACTGCTAGTTTGAGAGGCAGGCACCCTCTTGGAGTTCTTCCTCCATTATCTTAGTTATGCTGCTTCAGGCCCCTGCTGCTGTGGGATCGCCCACTGCATCTGTCGTCTGCTCTTCAGTCTTTATATATTTATTGACTCTGTGTCCACTCTGTACATTTCTGTACATAATGCTTATCGTGAAGTTGCACATTCCTAACCTGCTGTTACCGGCGTGACCAACGCTCTGTGGCCTACACAACACTAAGTACAATACACAATACTTTTAACTTAGCTGTGTTGTATATGTGTTGCTGACATGTCAGATATGAAATTCTAATCATGACTTTGATTAAAAATGGTAGTTTTAACATTTGTATTGGATTAATTGGTTTGTGTCTCCTCTCCAGGCTGTACGTGGCTTCCATCTGGTTTGGACCCAGGAGCTGCCAAATCAGTCCAGGCCCTTTTGAACTCCTCCTATGCAGTGGTGGGGGATCATATTTCAGGGATTTCCACATTATGCTGACTTCTGCTTTTACACCACTATATTTTGGTTGTAATTGCTGCACTTTTATTTTAAAGCTTTAGTTGATTTTTTTGCTGATAAACTGCATTTTCATATGTCGTGCTATCCAGCATTATATGGTATATGCAATGAAAACCATCAGCAGCTGCAGCATCAAAGAGATATAATTGTGATCAGTTAATATCATGTGTATTTTGTAAATAAATAATATGTATATTAGTCTGACAAGTGTCACTCCACGTAATGAGCACTTTTACTTTGGGTACTGGACAACAACTTCAGGTAGTTAAAGCACACAGTTTGCCTCATGCTATGCTCGGGACATGCAGTAGGAGCAAACAGTTTCTACTGTAACACTTTTGTTTGTGAGTAGATCATCCAGGAGAATGCTAGACAGTCAATCAGCAGGTGGAGTTTTCCTCACTCCCAGCAGGATCATTGCTGCTCACACTGGGGTTTGCAATATAGCAGCTCTCCTTTTTATTAGTGGCATGACCATGACCACGACATGCCCCAGCTCAGGTAGCTCCAGCACCATCTCTGACATTCTGATAAAGGTCAATGTGATAAATAAAAATAAAATAAAGCTAAATTAAGTTTTTTCATTTTTTTAAAGAGCATCCAAGACCCAAAATAGAATTATCAAGTACCACATTCCAGGATTTACTCCATCTGATGAAGACTCTCAACAGTATTTGAGAGCTGAAATGTAATTTTCTCTCCAACCCTGTTACCTACTCTTGGTGTCATTAGAAGTGAATAGTGCTACAGTCTCAGTCTCTCCCCTCTCTCACTGACACACACACACACACACACACACACACACACACACACACACGCACGCACACATACTGATCCACTAATTAGAGTTGGTCTTTTCACAAACTCAACATGTTGATATCATCTGATCAAGCAGACATCAAAGACTTTGTAATCACATGCCAGACTCTCTGAGCACACCAAGCTGTAAATATTTAAGAGGATATCAAACTTGACTCACTTATTGAGTTGAATGAACTCAAAGTCCTACTTTTTAACATTTTAAAGTGTGCATTCCAAGTTAGTGTAACTCTTTGAGGACATATTTTGTTATGTAATAATAATAATAACAGCACAGAATAAAGTATGTTTATTATGTGTTGAAAGAGATTTGTGTTGAAACACCATCTGCTGGATTGAATGAGCCCATCATGCCCAGAGGACCAATTAATTCATCTCAAACTTGTTTTCCAGAGCAAGGTCATCAGCGCTCATGAACCTGTCCATCCAATCAGGGCACAGCCACACAAACTTACCAAGCAATATAAAATTAAACTTAAAAAAAAAAAGAAGGAAAACTTGATTTTCCTTCCCCATGTTTATATGTTATTCAACAAAAAATGAAAAATGCTTTTGCTTCTTCTGTCACTCTAGAATTAAAAATCTGACTCTACAGCTGACAAATCGGCCCCTGTCTAATTTAGTCAGGGCAATCTGTGCTTCTTATTGTACTTTGCACTCAACCGCCAATTAACTGTAAGCAACTGTTTGTGTTTCAGGAGATGAAAGGGATTCACACATGAGGGCTGCATGTGTGTGTGGGTGTTCCATTATTGCCAGACATTGCGGGAGCAACAGCTGGAAACACTGTTAAACTACTAAAAACCACACTATGGGTATGAAAATGAGGCAGGGTCAGATAAATGGTTCGACCTTCTCTACTTCACCTGGCAGCAAACTTATGGGAGTAGGGGAAAGACACATGGGCCTTATATCATGTATTAGCAAACTGAATTTCATCAGCATTTTTTAAAACATGCGCATTAATGTCAATCGGGTGAATTTATTGTTTCTTTTATGCAAAATAAGAAACAGTTCATGATGTCAAACATCTAACACCCTGCTGAGCAATGAAGGAGTGCTGAACTTGAATTAAACTTAGTTGATCCAAAGCTCAACCACTGACACTGTCACACCTATTAAAAAGTTGTAAACCAATGATCAACCAATGAAAAAACAAAAGTATTTTAGAATTCAATTAAAAAAAAAAAAGCTTAAAACTAAAAATGATAGTGTTGTTTTTTAATAACAAATAACAAACAATATTCATGTTTTGATATCTCAATTTGACCCGGGACACTGGACTTCTCTGAGAAGTCAGAAATTAATCATGCATAACATTAGACCACTAACACATTTTTTTGTTCATTATTATAAGTGAATAACTGTAATTTGACATCTTAATCAAAAAACTAAATAATAATAATAAAAATATTGTTTACTGTTGTTAAATAGTTAATTAAAAAAAATTTAAAGATTTAGCATTGAAAATAACATATTGATTAAAGATCTTGCACATACTGATAGATTATCCATTACTGAAACCTATTTAAAAAAAAGATTTTAAAAACTTTATTGAAGATTTAAAAGAATATACACTGCTCAAATAAAATAAAATAAAAATAAAAATAAAGGGAACACTTAAACAACACAATGTAACTCCAAGTCAATCACATTTCTGTGAAATCAAACTGTCCACTTAGGAAGCAACACTGATTGACAATCAGTTTCACATGCTGTTGTGCAAATGGAATAGACAACAGGTGGAAATTATAGGCAATTAGCAAGACATCCCCAAT
>VVHJ01052363.1:0-12500 GCA_015107715.1 Tylochromis polylepis
TGCAGTGTGAGCGGATGGAGGAGAGGTTCGGCCTGCGTCGCGTCACGCTGGGTGACCTGCTCTGCAGCGAGCTGCAGTCTAACAGCGATAGGGGGCGCTACCTGCGGGACGCACTCGAGAGAGGAGAGCAGTTGCCTGAGGTCAGTGTGGCAGTCCAGAGTGAAGCAAGCAAATAATGAGGGGATTACTGAAGCTCATGAATTATACATTGATTTGACTTTACATTGATTTCATTTGTAAAAGTCACATTTTGCATCATTAGCACAATAAATACTCCATAACTGTTGTCTGATTAAAAATTTGGACGTATAAAGAAAGGAATTAACCGTAACCGTTTAGGATCAGGGTAAAATTAGATTCAACTCACCTACAGTCCAGTAAAAAAAAAAAAGTATTTGTCCCCTTCCTTAATTCTTAATTTTTGTCGTCACGCGAGCGGGTGGCGTGGACACCAAAGGTTTTGAATGCAATAACTCGAGAATAAGGTGACGTAGGAGCTTCAAATTGATATCATAGGTGCATCTACTAAAAATCTTGGATGAGTTTGAACCTCAGTGCCCTTGACCTCAGGATTTTGAAATTGATACCATAGGTGTGTTTGCCATAGACTGAGGGTTAACATGGGCAGTTGCCAGTATTTTTACATAATTGTCACACTTACATTTTTCAGATCATCAAGCAGTTTTTAATATTAGACAAAAATAACCTGAGTAAATAGAAAATGCAGTTTTTAAATGATGATTTTATTTATTCAGAGAGGCCCAGTTTGAAAAAGTAATTTTCACTCACCTAAATAAACCTAATAACTGGTTGTGCCACTGTTGGCAGCAAAAACTGCAATCAGTTGTTCATAACTGGCAATGAGTCTTTCACATCAGTGTGGAGAAAGTTTAGCCCACTTTGGAGAATTGTTTCAGGGTTTTCAACCAAAATCGTTCTGTTTAAGGTCATGCCAAAGCATTGCAATTAGATTTGTCTGGACTTTGGCTAGGCCACTCCAGAAACTTGATTTTGTTTAATTTTTTAAGTCATTCAGAGGTGGATGTGTTGTGTGTTTTGGATGTCTTACTGCATAACCCAAGTGCTCTTGTGCTTCAGACTTTGAGTTCTTTTTTTTTCTTCTTTTTTTTTTGCTCAGTCTCTTTCTTATTATTGAATCATGAACTCTGACCTTAACTGAGGAAAGTGAGGCCCGCAGTTCTTAAGATGTTGTTTTTTGTTCTTTTGTGACCTCCTGGATGAGTCACTGATGGAGTAATTTTGGTAGGCTGGCCACTCGTGGGAAGCTTCACCGCTGTTCCAAGCTTTCTCCATTTGAGGATAATGACTCTCGCTGTGGTTCACTGGAGTCCCAAAGCCTTAGAAATGGCTTTGTTAGGCAGGTTTGGATAGCTTTTCTCCCTTAATAAATAAAATCATCACTTTGTCTAATACTAAAATTTGTTTGATGAGCTGAAACATTTTAGTGTGACAAATATGGAAAAAACTAAGAAATGAAGAAGGGGGCAAACATCTTTTCACTGCATTTTATAAATACACCTGAGACAGCCAGCGTATGATTGAAGGCCACACAGGAAAAATGCAACATATAAAAGTGTTTTGTTGCTGTTTGTAGTGGGTCTGCTACGCCACTCAGGGTTACATTTCATGATGCCAGCTGTATTTATCAGAAAGATTTAGTTTGAATTTCTGGCTTTAACAGCAGAGCTGAACCAGCACTATCTGTGAACATATGACATGTACTAGTACAGCAGTGTGTTCATGTCTTGCCACACTTGAGACCTATATAAAATCTTACCAAGCCCACCATGGACAACCCTGCCATGTTTCCATTTTCTAGTGCTTATCTGGGTCTTCAGTCAAAGCTGAAATGCCCACACTTCCTCTCCACCTCATCCAGCTCTTCCAGGGGTTGCCAAGGTATTGCTAAGCTAGCTGAGAGACATAATCTCCTCAGCATGTTCTGCAGATTCCCCAGGGTATCCTCCCAGTTGGAGATGCTTGAAACACTTCAGCTAATAGGTGTCCAGGAGTTGTCCTAATTAGATCCCCAAATCACCTCAACAGGCGCTTTTCAGTCCAATAGAGTAGCTGCTGTACTAGTTGACTAAGCTCCTGGCATGATCTCTAAGGCTGAGCCCAGACATCCTTCTGAGAAAGCTCATTTCCACCTCTTGTGTTGTTGATCCTGTTCTTTCAGTCACTAGCCACAGCTTCTTGCCACAGGTGAGGGTAGGCGCATATAGTGAACAGCAAATGGACCACTTCACTTTCATGCCCAGCTCATTCTTTACCACAACAGACCAGCAGAGCATCTGCATTACTGCAGACACAGCACCCATCCGGCTGTTTACTCTTCTCCAATTTTAAACCAGCTAACATTATAATGAGCAAATTAAATAAAGCAACACTGGCTTCAGATTGAGGAACAACAAAAAGAGTTATCTGGGTAATGAAAAGTTATTCACAGCAGACCGGCGATATCTTTTAAATACAAGAGTATTATTAATATTTTGTTTATATACCTGATGTAAATAAACCCCAACCAGTCGAGCCATTACAGAGTGATAGTTAGTCAGGTGTAATGTTGAGTTTTTCTGTTTTTCTTGAGGTATCTGATGTTTTGCTGTATTATAACAGAATATTATTCCAGTGTAGTCCTATTATATTATCTGCTATGAAATGTACTGCCCTCAGTCTTTAGTGAAAACCTAAAAAAGTGATGTAGTTAAGTGGCTGTGTAAAACCAGTGGAGTATCACAGAGGACACTGAAAAAACAGATACACATCATTTGTCTTATTCAGATGAGACAAATGATGCAGTCATTATGATGAAAGCTCATCGCATAAAAGTGGAGTTTTTTTTCTGAATTTTACTGCTTCTCCAGTCCTGTTATCAAATAAATCATCAAAGAAATATCATTTTTACTCATAAACATAATACAGAATTCACCTTTTATGGCGTATGCATAATGAGTCTAGTTGTGGACTTGTAAAGGCCCCTCTATCTCAGATTTAAATTTCATTTTTTTGTGCAGGGCTAAAGTGTCACAGTATGTGGAGTTCAAGAATTAGGGCCCAAATGCAGGATGCAAGAAGGTCCTTTAAACAACTAAAGGTTTTTGATAATATATAAACAATACTTGGAGTAAAGCATTACACATGACTGAACGGGGGGGAAGACCCACAGGAAAGATAGCAGAGGCTGTGACAAAGACTGACAGGAACATAAGACTATACCTAGACAGCTCATTAGGAAGTGACCAACAAGAGGGTAACGAGACACAGATGAAGACTGTCAGGAAAATCAGAAAGCAAAACTAACACAGGACCTTCAAAGTAAAAACAGGAAGTAGTCAAAACATGAGTCCTAAGTGCAGAGAATTAATCTGAAGACAAAGACAAATGAACATGAAAGGAAAAAGACACAAAATAAAAGGCGGGAGGAAAAAACATGAGGAGCAACAAACTCAAAACAGAATTTTGTCTCAAAACAGACAGACAGAGAAAGAATCAAAATCACTATGACATTATTTAAGGATCCAGAACTTCAAAGGACATATAAAACCCTAACAGGAGTCTAAACTGTGATCCCTGACTTTCTCCACCACCACCATCTCTCTGTCTGGCTCTATAAAAAAGGACCAATATCCTGACACGGACACCAAACAATATCCTGTGCATAATTTGGAAAAGTGAGCTGCATATCACACAACAGTGTTTGACGCCGTTGGAATGAGAATACATCGTGCATCCCTATTGGTAATAAAAATCCATTTCTTTTCTTTATTTTCTGATGCCTTTCTCGAAGTAGTGCCATATTACAGAAAATCAAAATGGAAATCAGTACCAGACGTACCAAACTATAAGAACACAGCGTGCCTATTTTTCAGGGGAATGTTTTTTTCCCTACAATTATGAAACAGTACATTTTAATGGCACCTGAGGATTATATCTGTTAGTGGCTTGTTTGGAATAAATGTAAGAACAGGATATTCAGTACAAGCAGCAATTGCAAAATGGTACGGCAGCGGAAGTGACAGTCAAAGATGTCAGACAACCACTAACCACACTTTCTGACTGACAGGTACACTGTGGGAGGACAAGTGTCAGCCTCTGACTAATCCAAAAGATAATCATCTGACAACAAGGCTGTATAGATTATAATTTTATAATGCCCGGGAGTGAAGTAGTTTATCTAGAAAATGCAAAAAATGTACTTGGTGTTACTTGACTACACAGCAGCTTTCAGGCTGAGGAAAATGTATTATGTAACATGTTTTTGTTGCAAAAGGTATAATTAAATACACAGAAAAGGGAGGACTAATGTTAAAATTTTATAATGAAAAGCACTAAAAAAATGGCTTTATTGGAAATTTCATAATGGTGAAACATCTGTCTGAGCTTGTTTGAGAGCTAGAAACAGAAACTCGCTGACAGGCTGTGCAGACATGGTAAATTATGCACTGAAAAACATGCTGACTGGGACAGAGAGACAACCTCAGGCATTATTCATGTAGACACTGGATAGTCTGTTGTTAGTTTATAAAAGAAATGCAGGCACTCAAACAATACAATCAAGGCATGTTTTATTATGTGTGATGGTGGACCCCACCCAGAGTAACTTAACTCTTTCTAAAGGTATTTAGGGCCAGATGCATTATATAGCCAAAAGTATTCACTCACACATCCAAATCATTGAATTGAGGTGTTCTAATCACTTCCATGGCCACAGGTGTATAAAATCAAGCACCTAGGCATGCAGACTGCTTCTACAAAAATTGTGAAAGAATGCGTCGCTCTCAGGAGTTCAGCGAATTCCAGCGTGGTACCGTGATAGGATGCCACCTGTGCAACAAGTCCAGTCGTGATATTTGCTCACTACTAAATATTCCACAGTGGCATTATAACAAAGAGGAAGTGATTAGGAACAACAGCAACTTAGCCACAAAGTGGTAGGCCACGTAAAATCACAGAGCAGGGTCAGTGGATGCTGAGGCACATCGTGTGCATGGTTACCAACTTTCTGCAGAGTGAGTCGTTACAGATCTTCATGTGTACATCCTCAGAAAAACATCGTCAGACATCAGACCATAAACAAAAACGCATCATGTTTCATTGAAAAACCCATCATACTTCTAACTAAATGGCATCAGACTAAAAGGTCTAAGAAAAAATGACGATATGGTCTCACATAAAAGTGCCTCAGAGAGAAACTTTCTGAAGGTGACACTGTTGTCAGGTCCCAGCCGAACTGTTTTCCAAATATGTCATCGCCGTGCGACAGTGGCAGAACATAACATAACTGTAGCAAAAGTACAGAGAAAAGGTTACGTATGTTCTGCCACTGTAAAAAAAAATCGAGTTGTACCAAAGTGAAAGAAAGGTTGAAGGTCTTTGAAATTACCTTTTTATTTTTTTTTTCAATGTACATTTATGATTCTGGAAAAATAAATATTTTTGATTTATTTTAAATACAGATTTACAGTTTTAATCAGATCAGAATTATACGCTGAGTCAAACTAATAAATTTAGCTGTAACAAATTAGAATAATTTTTTAAGTTGGTTCAAAGTAACATTTTCTTCATTGTATGGTGTGGGGTTGTTTTTCAGGAGTTGGGCTCGGCCCCTTACTTCCAGTGGAAGGAACTCTTAATTCTTCGCTATACCAACACATTTTGGACATTTTAATGCTCCCAACTTTGTGGGAACAGTTTGGGGATGCCCCCTTCCTGTTCCAACATTGATTGTGCACAAAGCAAGGTCCATAATGACATAGATGAGCGAGTTTGGTGTGGAAGAACTTGACTGGCCTGCACAAAGCCCTGACCTCAACCCCACAGAACACCTTTGGGATGAATTAGCGTGGCCAGGCCTTCTCGTTCAACATCAGTGTCTGATCTCACAAATGTGCTTCTGGAACAACAGTCAAAAATTCCCATAAATACACTTCTAAACCTTTTGGAAAGCCTTCCCAGAAGAGTTGAAGCTGTTATAGCTGCAATAGGCCAACATCATATTAAACCCTATGCATTAAGAACTCAAGTTCAGTCTTGTGTGAAAGCAGACGAGCAAATACTTTTGTGCACTTTGTATTATCTGTACTATATTTTTCTAGCATAGTTTTTTAAGGGCCTCTTTTTAAATTCCATTTTTATGTACAGGTCCTCAAATAGAAGGTACATAATATTATTTAAAACAGTCTAAATCAAGTGAGTGATTGCACAGATATTAAAGCATATCAAAGCACCTTTCATTTTCCCAGTAAGAAATTCTGCAATACTCATATTCATGTATGTTTTTAGAAGCAGTGCAAAGTGTTTTAATTCACTTGATGTGCCCTCACAGCCCAGCAAGAAGACTGTTTTGGCTGAGATCAGAGGATGTCTGCTGGGTGACACATACATATAACACATACACTCTGCAGCCAATTTTTAAGTAAGCCTTGCTAGTACTGAGTTGGACCCCCTTTTTCTGCCTGCACAACTTAATCCTTTGTGTAATAGATTCAACAAGGTGCTGGAAACACTCAACACTGGAAGTGTTAATCCTTATTCAGCCAAGTAGGGAAAAGATCTAAAGGATAATGTGATGGTTTAGATAATGAAAGTGCTGAAGTTAGCTCACACAGACCTATAGGAGAGAAGTAGTCTAAATATAAATCAGGTCTCACAGCTGCTTCTTAAGCTGCTGTAGTTGCTTATACATCTGTGACAGCTGTGGAAAGGATGTGATGGTATTTTTCTCTCTTTCAAGCAAGGCACTCGTGTAGATTATCCACAGAGGATTGAGGAAGTGATTAAGCTCCCCTCGATGCATGTTTTGAGTCATGTAAAAATACTCCTCTTTAATTAATAATTTCAGCCTGGCATGGTTTATATTTCTTCTGTGTGTATACAAATTGTCATTTCAAAAAATTTACTGTGGGGAACAAGATGCCTCCTTGTCTAAATACGGAAAAAGTGATTCTGCGCAATAACTGTTTGGGGTTTTTTTGTTGAGTTTTTTTAAAATATCTGGACAACCCACCTCTGAATCATTTCCTACAGCTAAAAGAAAGATACATTTTACACAAATAGAAGTAGAATTATTCTAATGTGAGGAAATGCACCCATGATCATTCATAATTATTCCCAAATTCCAAAGAGCACCACGTCCCATTATGGTATCGGAAAGTCTTCTGCGGCCCACTTAAGCCCTTAATTAGACCTATTGATGATGTTTTTCATTGATTCCTTTTGATCTTCTGACAGTTTGATTGTTAAAGCTGACATTTCACTTTAACAAGCACAACACAACCGCTAATTTAGTTCAATTAACCTTTTACAGAGGAGCTATAAACCAAGTACAGACTGAAAACAAGTCAGAAATGAAAGACTAATGTATACTTTTTGCATCCTGTGGCTTTGTTTGCTTTATTTTTTTATGTTAATATTTAATGGCAAATTTGAGCTGAATATCTTTGTTTCTATGATTTCTTTCTTCCAAACACCTTCATGGCCAACCTGCAGTACCTCCAGCGCTGGAAACCACACTTTCACAGTCGTGTAGGATGAAAGTTTTTAGTCAGTTAATACTTAGCCAAACTCTTTTGCCAATAGCACATAGCCTGGTGGCGATTACGCTATATGTTGGTAGAATGCTGAAAAATTGAAAAGTTGTCTTAAACAGGAAAGCGAGCAGCGTTCACCACAAAGAGCAAGAGGTGCAAAAAGAGAGAGAGAGAGAAAACATAAAAAGGTTAAAAAAGGCCACATGAGAAGTCTTCAGTGGGGTTTTTTTTTCCCCCTGAGCTTCAAAGAAGCTCCTGGTCTTTCATGACTTCTGTCTTCTCTGCAGCAGAGTCTAAGCTAAAGGACAAACAACAACATACTAATGTCATCCAAATGAGACTTAAATCACATTACAAAAGTACCAGGTAGAAGTGACAAATAGCTCTAACTTACAGGCTTCATTTTCAGCATCCACATCCCTCATTACAACTGCACAGATTATGAGCCGTGATGCATTTTGCTGCTGGTCATAATTAATGATCAGTAATGTGCTGGTGGTTGTCAGAAAACTTTTTAATTGAACTACGCTGCAAGTCTGTGACATTTCACATTAAAACGCATCCTGACTGTCACTCACTCTCACACACACACACACACACACACACAGCTGTAAGCATGTGTGTTCAACTTGTGTGTGCATTTGATCAGAATGAGTCACAGATATAGACTGGAGTCACAAACTTGCACTGAAATGTGCTGCAGAAGCGTAAACTGGTGTATGCTCGCAGTTTGTCAAAACACACAGCGGAGGATTTTAAACCTTAATCTGTCCATGGAGGAATTACTGCGCTCTGCTGTTTACGTTTATGTCACCACAGCCTTCAAACACAACCTGTTAATTAATCGTCTAAAGAAAACGGTCTGCATGTTTCTATTTTTTTCTTAACTGAAAGAAATCCCATGAAAGGTTGTGCATCCAAATCCAGTTAGATCCTATTCATCTGTGCTATAGAGCCCCACTATTGTCACAAACTATTAAAAACAAATGCAATCAGTGAGTGAATTACAGTGTAGCCATTTTCACACATGCACTTTAACCTGCCAGCTCCCTAGTGTAAAGTCCATCTGATGTCTGATTGCACCGTTTTGCACCAATGTTGAGAAAAGTTGAGTTGAATTCCCAGCTTGCAAGTGGCTGTCCTGTGTCCTTCACACCCTACCCAGACACAGACCTCCCAGAAGCTCACGGATGATTTCACATGTTGAGAATGCATTTCCTGTTGTGTGCTGCATGTGAGAAACTTCAAACAATGTCCCAACCTGTGTCATGGATCATCATGAATATAGAGACTGGAGGCTTCGTTAAATCAAAATAAATGTATGTTGATGCCAGAGAAACTGAGTACTAAATGTGCATTTAACCCATCCACACCCGGAGGGTCTCTGTACCAGGATCGGGCCACCTGCTACTATTATGATTAAAAATGGGTGTAGCATTTGTTTGGCTTCAGCTCAAAATCAAATAACATCAAAGGCAAATATTCATTGCTCCAAGGCTGTGATTTACCTTCTAATTTACAATTTCTATTAAGCTCAAGTATTAATGTTTCTTTGGAGTTCTTTAGACGCATTCTGGCCTAAAGGACAAGAAGACTTTATTTTTGCTTCAAAATACTCTAAACCATCCTGTATCCTTAGAGTCCAGCGTTGTTCATTTTGGCCCTCAGCTTTGCAGCTGATACTCACTGAATTTGGAAATGGAAATAGAAGACACAGCCTAGGGCTTGATGGGTTGTTCTCGTCAGTGAAAACAGCCCTGTACATGTGCACTTCACTCCTTGCGATTATGAACACATCACAGGCCAGCTGAAATTACTGACCCCTTTCCAGAAATAAAACCAAGTATTTATAACTTATTTTTAATGATTTAGTATAAACAAATCAGCCTCAATTTGAGTTTTGAAGGGAAATCAGAAGAAGAAGTAGTAGTGCTCTACTGCTGTGTTTTTTTAGATTTGGATTACAAATATTTGCTTTAATCTTCAAATTATATCTTTAAGCACTAAAATAACAAATATTCTCACATTGTAAAACTTATTGGTCGCTTGCTTGCTTGGTGGGTTATACGGTGGGTTGGTTGGTTGATTGTTGGGCTGCTTGGTTAATTGATAACTTCTTGGACTGTTCACTTGGTTGATTGGGGAGTTGGTTGGTCAGCTGGTAGACTGGTGGGTTGCTGGTTGTTGGGTTGGTTGGTTGATAAGTAAGCGGGCTGGTCCTTTGGGTTTGAGATTACAAACAGAATGGCCTTGGGTTTTCAACTATTAAAATGGAGAAATACATCATTTTTGGCATTAAATTATTGCACACGTATTTTTTCATTTTCAGACATTTTATAGAGTAAGCAGTAAACCATTTAATCAAACTACATAATTACATGTCAAAAAAGATAGTTCTGTGAAACTGTGCTGTCACACAGACAGAAAACCAGCCCTTAAAGTTTTCCACAACTGATTAAAGCTCACCTTAAAAACAAGCATTCACAGTTACAAGACGTTGTAGTTCTGAAGGAAGATATGACAGTCTAGTGAGTTTAACACAGGAGAAGTCTAAAATGTAGACTTTATTTTTGAAAAAAGATCCATAACATTAAAACCCCAGGAGTGTTTTTAGTAATGACATTTTACTTTCATTCAAAATCTCTGATTTACTGTTTACTCCACTGTGCAAATCATTTTTAAAAGTTCTATTTTGTGAAGACATTTTTGCTGTGTTAAGAAGAATTCATTGCAAATATACTACTGATTTTACCATAGTTGATGCCCTCCTACTGATCCAAAATGAACATAACTGCCTAAAGTAAGAGAATATTATTGACGTGAATTTAATAATCATCTTCCTCTCAGAGAAAGTTTTGACCTGCAGAAAATCTCTGCTTGTGCCAGTCGCTGATCCTTTTCAGAAGTCTCCAATATTTTCTGGCTTCCTTGTAATTGCCACCACAAAATGTAAAGTGCTTTTCTTGTTCGAGCAGCTCTAGTAATGAGGACAGCAGGAAACAACACAGTGTGAGAAAGGAGCTGGACCCGGAGGTAGCAGAAAGTAAACAAGAGCTTTGAGACTGTCTATCAATTTCCGACGTGGGAGAAAAAAAACCACCTGTCTCTAACTGTTTCGGGTCTAGGATCAATGGAGATAAATGGGATTTTGTTTGGATTTTCACTGTTTTATGCTAAATAAATAGCCCTTAGAAAACTTTCTATTGATGACCGTTGAATGTCTGACAAGTTAGGGACACATTTTGGGAAAGAAATTATAACAATAGTTTTTTACAGAGGATAAAAAAAGGGGGGGGGCAAATCTACATTTATCTATATTCTATGAAAAGTAAGCGAGGTCTGTTTTTGCTGATTGGAATGGACTGCCTTGTGCTATTTTTATCCTTTTCTGCCCCCTGAAAAGAACAAAAACAACAGAAAAGCACAAACTCCAGAGAATCAGAAACACTGAGGCTTTTTAGCCAAGATTAAAATGCCATATAAAGACACCCACGCACAGATTTATTTTAACTTTCTGTCTACTCGGTGGAGAAACCCAATGGCTTTCAAGCAAAGCTCTGCTGTCTAAGCTTCTTACTGCACATTAAGGTCATGTCCCATGTGTTCTCCAACATGAGCACTGTGAAATGCTTTTTTAATGCTGTGTGAGAGACGGTTATGACAGAGAGAAATGGTGATTTAAAGCAGGATGAATAATCCCACCCTGGGATTACTGAAGTGCACCTCTCCAGGTTTACAACCGAAAACATTACAAAAAGCCATTGTTACACAAAATCACCCGCACTGGAGTTTTATCTCAAAGTGAGATAAAACGCCGTTGTATGTGGTTCAGTGGTGAGTGATGACACAAGGAGAGTTTGCCTTGGTAAAGTGTTACTGTACTGTTGCCTGGAAACACAGAACACGTATTTCTCTGTGAAATACCAAAGTCTAATATCAGGTCTCACCACCATCTCATTCCAGCAAGCTATTTGAGGAGTTATTTTGAAGCTCCTATCCATGGTCATGTAAAAAAGAAAGTTTTCATAGAACTCTATGCAGTCCTGTGAAAAAATTAAGTACATCCTCACCGCTTCTATAGGATTTAAGAGAGCAAGTATCAGCCAGGTGCTGCTAATCAAATGCACTTGATTAACTGATCATCAGCAAGTATGAGTACCTCTATAAAAGCTGAGGTTTTGACAGTTTGCCTGGAGCATTCAGGTGTGTGTTAACACAATGTCAAAATCTTCCCAGGAGTGGGCATCCCAGCAAATTCACGACCACGAAGTTCTTTATAAAGCTTGCAAAAAAACCCAATAGCTACCAAACTCAGACTCTACCTGTCATGACAGTACACTTTAAAAAAAACTGAATGAGTATGGCTTGTTTAGGAGGGTTTCCAGGAAAAGGTACTTCTCTTCAAAAAGAACAATGGCAGCATAGCACAGGTTTGTAGAGTTGTATCTGAAAAACCAAAGGACAGATGAAACCAAAGTGGAGATATTCACCCAAAATTCACAGCGTTAATATTGGAGAAAACAAAACACAGCATATCAGCGCAAAGACCTCATACCAACTGTAAAGCATGGTGGTGGAGGAGTGACGATTTGGGTTTGTTCTGCAGCCAGAGGACCTGGGCACCAGCAGTCATTGGGTCGACCATGAACTCCTCTGTATACCAAAGTATTCTAAATCAAAAGTGAGGCCATCTATCCAACTGCTAAAACTTGGCCCAAAGTGGGTCATGCAACAGGACAATGTTCCCAAGCACAGCAACAAATCTACAACAGAATGACTGAAAAAGAAAAGGATCCATGGGTTGCAATGGCCCAGTCAAAGTCAAAGTCCAGGCCTCAACCTGATTAAAATGCTGTGGCAGGATCTTTATAGAGCTGTGCATGAACAAATGGCCTTAAACCTCAATGGACTGAAGCAAAGAGTAGCGCGACATTCCTACATAACAAT
>VVHJ01052367.1:0-19595 GCA_015107715.1 Tylochromis polylepis
ACTGTGAACGACCATCCTTGAACAGAGGAGGTGGTTTACGACACCAACTGTCTGCTATCTATAATCCAGTTTTGAGATCCCTTCCCAGACGTCTTAACGCCCACTCACATCCTGGGCCGTTTGACCTCAGGAAATCACATGATAGAATGGGGATAGGTCTCACAATGGGTTCACGCGAAACCTTGGCTGATTGAGACCCACACCCGTTTTCACACCTGGACTCGTGTGATTAGGTAGAGGATCAACAGGGGGTCCATGACCCTCCTGGGAGACACTCCCACAAGGCTTTAAATTCTGGGACTCTCCACCGTTTGCTCTTAGAACTGAAGAAGCTTCTCGGATGAGAGGTGAAACGTTTTCAAGAAACTTAGAGAAGTCCAGACGCTTTTCTTTCCAAGCTCCTTAGATTGATAGTTGTTCCAAATTACATGTCTGCCCATTCTGTCTGTTTAATGGTTAAGCTTTTAAACAGACAGAATCACTGTTTAATGAACATTTAAACTATATGTTAAGGCAGAAACAGCGGAGCCTGAGCTTAACAATGCAAGCAACAAGAATTCTCAGGCATGGAAACTTTTTATTTATTTAAAGTTGGGAAAGTTTTCAGTGCCTTTATTGTCATGTTTTGTTTTTTTTTCAGAAAAAACCCTGCGCAAAATTCATGAAACTTGGTGGAGAGGTGGCTAAAATGGAAGATAACCATTAAATTTGGGTGCAGCTCTAGATCACTGGATCAATTTTGTTAAAAGTGCCATAGATGTGAATGCAAGTGAGAATGGCTGTCTGTCTCTGTCCGGGATGCACCTTGCCTCTCACACTGTGAGAAGCTTCAGCTCCCCACAGACCCTAAAACTGCTTTTATACATAAATGTTTGACGATAGCAGGGAAAACCAGAGCTCCCATAGAAAACCCACACAGGGGAGCATGTAAACACCACACTCACTTACTATGACGAGTAATGACAGCTACTGATTGACTTAACATGATGAAATCAGTAAAGCACTGCACATCTTGTTTATGTTTTTCACCATTATTTTTATGCCAGAGTGTCATGGTTATTTTTATATGTTTTCCAGATGAGGAAATGGAAGTGTATCTAGATTATAATTAACTAAACATAAGAGGTCTTGCTGCTCTATTGTACTTGATGTTACATAGTAATACATTATCATCATCAAACACATTTTCTTTTTTCAGGCACACTTTTTTTTCAGAACTGACTCAGCAATTACTTAAGTAAAGCAACATCATTTTTGCAGTTCTCTCGTTAATTAACTTAGGTCATTATGGTCCGGCGGCTCTATGCATTAATAAGCAAAGTATAAACTCTAAGATAAAAGAAGATTACCAATTTGAGTTTAATTTAAAATTCATCAGTGGTAATAAAAAAAACAACAACAACAACACCCATTTTTTTAATATGCAATCTATAAGAGTCACATCAGGAGGTGGTCGCCATCCTCAAAAAAACAAAGAAAAAACAACAACAGGAGCACTCAGAGAGCACAACTCCTCCCGAAGGGCAAGGGCTATACTAAAACGTTGATGTGTTATGCTGATGTCAGCATTGCTAATACTGAAATGATCTAGCATAGTAATCTTTTTGTGCAATGGTGAACTCTTATAATGTTGTATTGAAAAAAGGTTTTAAAGAACTCAAGCAACAAAAGTGCATATGTCCCCCAATGAATAACACGTTGCTTTAAACCACTGGAAACAATTTTTTTTTCTAATTCATGTGACCTGACCTTTGGCCTATGACCTTAAAGCATTACATTTTATTATCTTTAACTATATGATTGGAGCAGAATTAGCTGAAATCTTTGGCTACTATAAGCTGGAACAACTTGACATTTTAAGATATATTCATGCAATGTGTGATTCTGCAAAACATTATGACATCTTTGTGACGTCATAGGGTAAAAACAGAGTATTGAAAAAGTAAAAATTGCGTTGTCGTTTCATATGATATATTACTCTTGAAAATGTTTTTTTAAGGTCAGCTTTGACCTTGGGTGCTAACAATGAAAGTATACTTTGCCAACCTAGGTAACTCATGTCCAATAGTATGATTTTCACATTTGGTGTGACCATGATCATGAACCAATTTTTTCCAAAATGAAAACAGCTCGAGCTGTTGGCATCTAATTGGCATCTACCATCACACAGAATTTGAAAATGATATCTTGAAAACTACGAACCCTAGACTGCTAAAAAACAGACAGACATACAGACAGAACCGATTACATACTCCGGCCCTTCGGTGGGAGATCAACTCCACACAATTCGTTTTTTATGTTATTGTACACACAGATATCAAAAAGCTACTGATGCGGTGAAAAGGACATTGCATGGAGTCAACCTATATACAGATGTCCAAGAAGTAAGCCAAAGCTTGCAAGCTTAAACTTAAAGATACAAAAAAGCTCAGTAGTGTCACAAATTCTAAGTAGTAAAATGCTAAAAAAGGTGAATAATGGCATTTTCAAATAAAGTGCATTATTGTATTTACTGGCCATACACATCCATCCATTCTCTACCGCTTATCCTTTTCAGGGTCGCAGGGGGAGCTGGAGCCTATCCCAGCTGTCTTAGGGCGAGAGGCAGGGTACACCCTGGACAGGTCGCCAGTCTGTCACAGGGCGCCATACACACAAGTTAAGCAAATATGCTTATCTGCCTGGGCTGGCTGGAGACTGCACCAAAATAGGAAATGTATTAATAACTGGTTTTACTGATCATTCAGACCTTAATGGATATTTGCAGGTCAGATATGTAACGTAAACATATGTGTTATAACAGGTGAACTTTGGTATAGCATGTATTTTAGCTTCATCTTAGTCAAAATTATTGCTTCATGTTTGTTGAAGGTGAAGATTCATTCTTTTGAGTCTCGTTTCTAGCAAAATTTCCTATTTTCAACCAGACTATAGTTTGCCAGAATAAATAACAACACAATAAACAGTTTGATTTGATTGCATACAGAATGTCAGGATGGCTGATGCGAAGCAGATGAGTGTAATGAAATAATGCTCATAGTGTTAGGAAAGCTCTTTGTTGGTATACTACATGGATAAGTGCAGACTGCCAAAAAGGTTCATTATTCCCAGTTTTATTAAATGAGTTTTATTAAATGAGGAAAAACAAAATGAGCAACAGATATTAGGAACATCTTTTTTTCCGCTAGCGAAGCACTGAGCCTGTCTATATTTAGTCAGAAATACAATCAATGCAATTACTACAATAATAGCAAGTGGAGTGAGACTGCAGTGAACACTTTCTTTTATAATTACCATTGCCAGTACAGAATAATTGACTTTGCACATAATCAAACCTCCATCAGCTAAAAGCATTATCAACTGATGGAGTTCTTTTCTCAGTTACATTAAACAACATTTCCAAACATGTCGTTTCTTACACGAGGCATGTTTAATAAGGCTCTGTATTTTTATGAGCATGTATTCTTTTGTTAAAAAAAAAGAAAAAAGTCAGTGTATAGTTGCAGTGTCGCTAAATTTCTCCTACCTGTAGAGCTGGGTGATAGGAAATGTTTCAGTACGGCTTACTGCCGCATGAATCACATAATTTAATTCCTATAGCTTTCTCATTTCTAATAACAAAACTGTCATCTGGAAGTGTTGACAAAATGTGGGACAAACTAAGTGTTTCAAAGGGAATAGGTGTGCATATGTGTGTGCGTGTGTGCCAGAAATGTTCCTGTCAGTCCTTTGTGAGCCACATTCCTTCATCTATTGTCAAAATATTGCAATGTTGAGGGAACTTAAAAAAAAAAAAACAGGTCAGCAAAGAAAAGCCATTTAAGTTAACAGATGACTGGAAATCTAACCTGGCTATTTCAAAGACAGAGATTACATCAAATCTCTTGAAATAATATGTATTATTATACAAAGTCCTAGAGCAATAGAGTTTGATAATTCTTTTTCTTCTTTTTCTTGAATATTTTTCAAACCCAGGAACTTGCACTAATTCCAGAAGAACTTATAATTAGATGAAGAGGGGGAAAAGCAATTTATCTCAGTATGGCCTGCTTATATGAAAAAGCAGTCTGGCTTCATTGTGCCATCTGAGGTCATTTAGTTTCAGAGTGGCCCTCTAGCCCCTGGGACTATCTACCTGAATCATCCATTAATCTTCCACTCTAACAGAGGTCTCTGCCACTTGCTGCTTTATGCAAGGCCCTTTTGTCTGAATAATATAAAAGCATGCCATTCTACCGGGGAAAAAAGCACTTACAGCTTATCCTGTGATTGCTGTATTATCCGTGCATTCAGTGTCACTTAGGTTGTAATTTGTTTATGTTACTGAAAGACTTAAGTAATGGTCACTTAAAATAAGAAGTGCAATGTTTACAAAGGTTTGAATTCAATAGAACAGGGATTATAGCATATTCATTGCCTCACAACTGAACTTCACTGAGGAGAGAAGTTGATCTGAGACACAATTATTCAGGAAGTCCTGTCAGTGTCATTTATGTGCACATTGGTAGTCAAGACCACTCACACTGCCAGAAGCTACACTGGGAGAAAAAAAGATGTGTCAACACTGAATGGGTGGTACCCCTCAGAATATCAAAAAAGCATTCCTGTCAGCCTGGCTCTGTACAGTGGCTGCTGCATTCAATTCTATTCAGATAGTTCAGATATGAATGCCTTGCTTTGGAAATATTCTGGACAGACACTGATTTTTTTTTTTTTTAAATCTCCCAAATTCTTCTAAAATAAATCAATACACTGCCACCTTTAGCACCTAGAGAGGGAAGAAGAGTTATTGCAGGTCACTATAGTGTGTTTCTGACTAATTCATCTTTATCATGTGCTGAAATACTTCTATCCTGATATGGAAGGAGGCTCTCCTAAAATGATAATGACCACAATTAATACAGGTAATCACTGATTTTTTTTTCCTCACCCCTTAATGGCCGAGGCAGATGACTTCACCTCTCCAAAACTGGTTTTGCTGGAGGTTACTTCCTGTTAAAAGGGAGGAGTTTTTCGTTCCCGCTTTCACAAAGTTCTTACTCATAGACAATACATTTTCCAATGGTGACTGTTGTTGTGATTTGGCACTTTATAAATAAAACTGAATTGAATTGAATGATTTAATGATTGCTGTAGTCATATTCTATGAGGTGGGGTGGCTGTTGTTCAGGAGGTAGAGCAGGTCATCTACCCATCGGAAGATTAGTAGATCCCTGGCTGCTCCAGCCTGCATGCCAAATACTCTCTGATGGATCCATTGGAGTAGGAATTTATGTAATTAGTAGATAGAAAGTGAATGAAGCATGTTGTATAAAGTGCTCTGAGTGCTCAGGAGAGTACAAAAACATTATATAAGAATCAGTCCATTTACCATTTACGATGCAATTGCACTATGATGGCTATTAGAAGGCTACAGTCCTCTCTTTCCCCTAAATTGGATAACTGAGCTTTTCTGTTTTCACTAGATCCCAGCTGAAAACCATCAGGAGATTTTTCACCAACGCTTTAGACACTACTCTACACCACCATCATTCAGCAGAGCTAAGAAACATGGAAAATCAATGCCGAGGCACGTTGAAGCCTTTCTGGCAGTTGCCCAATACCTTACTAAGATATTTTCAGCCAATTTCTTAGACGAGGATTAAGTCCAGTCTTCAACTAAAAAAACAGTTCAATGAAGATTTGCATTTGAAAAGTTTTTAGTCTTTGACCATGTCCACATGTGGGAAACTATACAGTCCTGTGTTTTTGCAAAATATTTACTGTTTTTTGTGGCCGTTATAATTGTTCTGCTAATTACTGTTTTTTCATTACTTCCTATTTTAATTTTGAAGATTTTTTCTTCTAGCCTGCTACTGGTTTTGCTTCCTGCTTTTGTTGCTTTCTGAGCGTCTGCCTTTAGCTTTTCACAGGTAGACATGTTGGATTATCTCCACCTGTTTCCTTCCCACCTGTCCCCCCCGTGTATAGATGTACATGCATCCCTGTCCTCGGCTTTGTCAGTTTGCACTTTGATGTTGAATTACTGCTTAGATTTACTCTTTTGAACTTTTTATTTTTGCACTGTCCAACACAAGCTAATTTTTGTTATTTACTTTGTATGCCTCTGTATCCTACATTTGACTCTGCTCTTCACTAAACTAACAAACTGTAGGGTTTTTTTTCCAACTCACAGCTGATAAATCTTGGATTCCTCACTCTTCCCATTGTTTATGTCAGTGAGATGCTGCATGGATGATGAGATGGCATGAGCGAAGCTGTTGCCCAGTTTAGCTGGAAAGGCTGGTCTGGCACGTGTGGGTCATTGTCAGAACAGAGAGAGACTGACTTGCCAGGATTTTTCACAAAACTATTTGGCACACCAGGAGGATCTGTGGCACAGGAAATGAGGCTTGGTTAACGTAAGGACAAGCAAATGTGAGGAGCTTGCCATGCTGCCATGACTGCTGACAGAACAATCCAGCAGAGAGGCAGGAAGAGCCAGGATAGATGCGCTGCTGCAGGTGTTTAGTTGATGCAGATCAGGTGTGCCAGCTGAGGATCCAGCTGGAGCTGGAGCACAGACACACCCAGGAATCTTCACAGACACATCCACACAAGGAGACAAGGGGAGTGGAGAAAACAGGAAAAGCAACAGGCAGGTCATCACTAGAAGCTTGAGGAACTGTGACAAACTCTAGATCGGCTATCTGCATTGATTTTAACTCTTCATCGTTCACGTTGCAGCAGTCAGAACTACAGATCACATGATGGTATAATACTCTGTAAAGAAAACTCAGCAAGAGTCATTCTTTTGTTCTCTGTGTTGTAAACAACAACTTCTGAAATCTCAGACTTGAACTGTGGTTGGAAAACAAAACTTTTACAATTAGAAAACATTTTATTTGTATTCTGAATAAACAGTCTGCGCCGATGTCTTGTATGAGCCGACCCAGTAAATTGAACTATGAAACGTCTTCATGCATGCTCAATCATCCAGGTAAGTAAATCCCAAAAGGTTGATTCTGTTCATGTGGACATGCTGAAAATGCTACGTCCAGATGAACAGAAACAACCTTTTGGAAACTATGAAACATTAATACAGAGCTTTTGAATCGACACCCATCCTCTTTCTGATCAAGCTTGTAATTATTTAACATTAGTGACAATATTTGACGGTTATAAAGCCAGACTCCTCCCCCAACACTGCTGTCTATAAGGTTTACTATCTGTATGCGATATGGTCCGCCTGTGCAGGGTGTGAAGTCTCTAAATTACATGGTCCATATGGCCCTTAATGCTCCTCAGCAGATCTGCTGAGCACTATTTTAGCATACGGAACCCCGCTGCCTCTAAGTAGCTAATTTGGGTGTATGGAAATGAAATGTCCACACTCTGTATTTACTGTAAGACACTCCTCCGTTTGTACCGTGATAATAACTGCGACCAGAGAAACATATTCAAGGGTCAATCAGCTTTAATAGCTCTGCTCTCAACGGCTAATAATCAAAGCTCCATTTCTGTAGATTGCATGTTATGAAGTTATAAAAGTATTTCAAATTTTGAAAGAAATAATATCAAGCTGGAATTAAATGTTTAAAACAACATTAAATTCAGTGGGATGGGGGTGGGGTGGGGAGTGTTTAACGAGTTGATTCAGTGGGCCATGGTGCCAGAGATGACACATATCACACACTGAACATGCTGCCATGTTCCACACTGGTGTTAGCTATAATGTGTGAAGATGAGTCCTTTTGCATTCCAGAATTCATGATTTGCAGCAGCTGATTAACTGTGCAAATTTAGGAAGCAAGTTAATGCATCAGAACAGCATTATCCAGTTAATGGTTTATTAATGCACTGTGCTTTGGCTGTTGGAGTATTTAACATTGAAACGATTTTTAGTCCTCTTAGTATTTCAAACAGCAACTTCAATTCCTTGTTTCCTCTGTTTCCATTATACGTGTTGTTGAACAGACAATGCAGAAGATTGCCTTTAAATGTTAATGTGGAGGATATAACTCAGATGTGAACGCTAATGCTACAGGAATCTATGTAGCAGATGGCTTCCAGAGTCTTAAAAAGTTTAGATAATGTCTGGCAGAGGCAACTTTGGATGATTTCTGCAGGAGTTTGTATGTCTGTAAAGACACCAGAGATGTACAATTCTTATCGTGAGACACAGCAAAAAAGGGTATTTACCTAAATGTTCAATATCATTTGATACCCCATACTAGCTGAAAGTGTAATTATGCCAGATGAAAGCACATCCTTTTTTTCTATTTTCAAACTAATTTGTGCAGATTATAGCTTCACTGTGACCCCAGAATTTAATGACATTTACAGGACGTTGTAAGCTACAAAGCAAACAGCGAGCTGTCATGTTGTTTCAAGAGAAAATCAAAAGCTTTCAACTCATTCACTGCCTTAAAACACATCCTTCAGAGGATCCATACAATAGTGCCACGATTTTCCTGACAGTATCTGGCAAACTAAGTAAATGTCTACCAGCCAGGAGGCAGCAATCTAAATAACAGTTCAGGGATCAAGCAATAAAGCCTGTGTCTCTGTCTAGCCCCTGCACTGTAGAAAAAACATAGCTTAATCTTTCTCAAGTGAAGTTTACCTCTAACATAATATGGTACAGTGAGTAGAGAGGTAAGCCTTTGCTTATGAAGAAAAGGAGAGAAGTTTTCATCACACCTAGTGATACACTTTTCTTCAGGCCAAGTTTTTTTTCTTTATGTGTATTAGTGAAGATGTGCTGTTCTGTCAGTTCCTTTCAGTATGGCTACAAAGTAGACAAATTAGCACATTTCGCTGGAAAACTGGTAAACAGGAGCTTTTCCTCTGCAGGAAAGGCTCTTTTTTTTAAGAAGCTCTATTTTAAAATCATCTGCATCACACATTCATGGACAATGTGCCAGAAAAGAAGCACTGAGAACAACCTCTGGAGGACAACAGGAATTGAATGCAATATCATGTTTAAACAAGCAGATAAATAGACCCTCATAAGCCAAAAGCTCAGTTTTCAGACAGCTCTACACACTGGAACTCACTATTTGCTCCTTATTTCCTTGCTGTATGAAAATCAGCAGATTCTCCACTTGCTTGGACTGTGTTATTCATCACAGTGAAGAGTTAAAAAAGAATAAAATTAGCCTGGACACTGAAATAGAGTTTCTTCAAGTTACTGAAAAGACAAAAAGGAAACATTTCAGTGCTACTGAGTTTTTGGGAGATGGAGTTCAGTGTGTGTGGACAATACTTTTTTTACTCTCTTGTTGTGTGTTTGCACTCAGTTACATGGCATATGAACGAGGTGAAATGGGAGAAATCGCATCCAGAATTCTTCTTCTACATATCATACATTTGAAAAAACAACAACAACAACAAAACCCCCCAAAACAAAACAAAGTAACATTTTATGTCATAATAAAAATTTAAAAAGCAAATAATGTCAGCTTTCTTGCTGTCAACAAATTCCATCAAAAACACTAAATCCATCAGGGGGTTAGTCCGTCTTAATTTAATCTGACTTCTACCACCATCAATCAGGCCACAGATATAAAATTATTATAGTTATTATTTAATTCGGTTTAGTTTCATTTAAGTTTTTATTCTTTGAAAATGTTTACATTTATGGAAACATTACATTTGGAAACGTAAAATTGTTTCCAAGTTCACAGATCCTTTTAGTTTCATTTTTTTCAAAAGTCTAGTTTATATTTTTATTTTATTTAACTACAGTGTTTTTTTTTCATATCATTTTTGTTTTTAGTTTAGTTTTAGTTAACAACAATAACCTTGGTTCAGATGATGAATCCTAACAACATCGGGCAGCCTCTGACCATTCATGACCATTCATCAAACATTGTACCAAAAATTCACAGCTGCCTGATGACACATCATAATGGCTATAGGGAGAACATTCAGTTGAAACAATAATATTGAGCTGAAGAATCAGCTTAATTTCCATTTGCCCAAGATATTTGTATTGCTGATCGTTAAGTGGTTGTCACACAGTACATTTTGAATAGCGGTGACAGAAATGTAGCAACTGTGGTTGTCAGCTCAAAGCAATGATCCTAGATCATACTGCAAGACATCTCCACTGATGGCCACTTTCAGCATAGTGACAGCACTTCTAGTAAAAATGAAGTCAAAATGATGAACGGTGCCAGACTTTGGGAAATAGAAAAGCCATACAGTATAATGGAAATATTTGCTGGTAGGATTAACATATTGTTAGTTCTGATCATTGCCATTTCTTTGCACAATGAAAAAGAATATCGCTAGCCAGAAAGTTAAGCATTCATAACGGTGCACAGAGTGTTTGTCACAAGTCTTTGAGTATACCTTTTCACTGCTATTAGAGGATGTTTGTCTGCAGTTTGTCTGACTCCTGTTGCATTTTTGAGAGTCACTGATCTCAGTGACACAGCAGTAAGTTATCATTCCAATCACGTTGTTGTTGCCCTCTGCAAGAGAGGCACTGTTAGTGTGTGTGTTTGTGTGTATGTTTCATTGTAGCAATGTGTTTACCGCTTTCTGAAGAAAGTTGAGAGCAAAAGTGGGTCATGCTTGGGATAAGTGTTGCTAAATTTGTCAAAGAAATCAAACCACTAAAACTTGCAGGGACAATTGTCCATCATGTCCACCACTGACAGTTTCTGTGTGACCCAGTAATTGCCTTCCAGCCACAGATTTTGTGAACAACGCAGAAGCCAGTGTTGGCAATTTAGTCCTTAACTTATTCTGCTCTCACAGCAGGTTAGCGTGGAGGGAAAAATAGTCGTTCCCAACATTTCCTGCTCTGTTATTGAATGACTGTGGCGCTAAACAAGTATACTCATGTGCCATAAAAAAATGATCTTTTTCGCAACAACTGCAGCTCATTTGCTGTCATATTGAATAGAATTCACAACTTAGCAGTTTAGAAGCTAAATTTGTCTCTTTTTTAAAAGACCCGTGAGAAAGAAATCACGTTCTTGAAGAAGTGACAGTCTATGAGTCGCTCACAGTGGCCGACAAAAATAAAGTTAAAACACTGATTCCCCTGAGTGCCATTAAGGTGTCCCTGTGGAGCTGATATGGGTTTAAAATACCTCTGATATTGCCAACTCATAACCCTCTCACTGTTTCCAACCTGTCTGTCGTTAACAAGGCCTGTTAAAGCCACACAAGAGCCAAAACTCCACCACCTAAGAAGGTACAAATACTGTACAAGCCAGGCCATGAACTGTCAATCACATTCCTTCAACAGTGCAGAAAATGAGACCGGAACTGTGATAAAGGAGAGGTCAGGTCTACACTAATCTAGATCATCCTGAAAAGTTAACCATGTTTTCTCCCTCATCAATAACCGAGTCTTTTAAGATAGAAGGCCACAGTAGAAGTTAACACTGTGATTAGTTTATGCTAGCATGTTGCACTTTGGTGTTATTTTGACCAGTTTCTTACCTCCTAGTTTTGGCTCATATGCAAAATGAATGAGCTCGGGGTACAAGTCTTTGAGCAGGTCAGCGTCTGCATGCATCTCTAAATATGGGAGGGTTTCCCAGAAGGCCCAGACTTGTGGAGGGAGGGAGATTGATGCAACAACTGGAAAGCATGAGATTTTCAGCAAAACTTGTCTGTTTGACTACTTCACCTCTCTAACCTCTGCTGTTGTAGTTGAAAAGATATATATAAAAGTACAGTTTGTGCAATAACCAGTGCAAGCATAACAATGGCCCACCAAGGGTAAACTATGCAACCATATATTTGTAGGAAAGAGACACCTGAAAGTATTCTTTTTTTGCATGTGGTCCATTTGTAGTCCGGGTAATTTGGACTGACTGATATACAAGGCAGTCAGTGTAGAGAGCAAAAGAAAAACCTCTTGGTGAAATATCATTTCAAAACCACTGGCTATTGTCTACAACAATTTAGCTTTTTAATCAGCTTATCAGCTCACAGTCTGACTCTAAATGTATGGAACAAGAAGTCTTGGCCTTGATTACAGTTATCTATTGTTTTCTTCTACATATAACACACTGAGACTTCGGGTGTTGCCCATGTCATCAGAACACAGAAAGATTGGTTTCTAATTACTCCAAGGATATCTGAAATTGCGTTTGAGCTGATGTGGTCTTTTTTGTGTTCACGCTAGCACAACCCCATTTCATCTCACTATACTGCCTGATGTCCATTAGAAAATAAGAAAGGACATCAAGAAATACTAAGCCCCTCTCTCATTTTAACTAATTCTAAGTCACCTCCGGCCTTTTCTAATTCTTGTAGTTGAAAGTTTTGTCACTGGTGTATATTTGTTTCCTTTGCCAAATTACAGCACAGGCACAAAACACAAGTATTTTTAAATGGCTGAGGTTGCCCCTGACTGATTGAGCCCTAGATGAAGGCTGTCACGCTGGGAATGAAATCAGGGCACCAAGCCCGACATACAGAGCAGTGGCACTCATGAAGTCACATCCGCCAGACTGCTATAGAGCTACAAATTTGGGCATTGCATAGGGAGTACTTTAACTCTGTGATTAATGGTTAATGATGGGCTTTCAGCAGACACAGTGGGACACTGCTGCATGGCTTTATTCCCTGGGCTGTAATATTCAGGCAGCCGTTCAACAAACGCTGCTCATCAGAAGCTTAGTTCTTCATTACACAATGTACACTATATTTCTTTTCATGTCTGCCAGGGTTATCACATACAAGAAGATTTAATCTGCTGAAAAAGATAGTCAAAATATGAGACATAAAAGCTGTCTGTGGATGTAACAGTACAAACTGACTAACTAGAATAAAACTTGGATTTAGCTTCTGGTGTCAGGAGCTGCAAATGAGGACTCCTTGTGCTTGTGTCATTTTCTTGAACAGATGTTTATATCACCTGCTGTGTGCCTGCAGAATAATTTTAGGGTTTTCAGTCATGATCATTCATTTTTCATTCAGAAATACAAATACAAATCTAATACAAAACACCACCACAACACTCCTCAACCACAAGTTGTAATACCAAAAAAAAAAGAAAAAAAGCTGCTTTCCACCTTCCTTTGCAACACCACAGCACATAGCTCTACATGTTTAATTTAGCATGGTTTTAACACTGGATGCCCTTCCTGACAGATCCCAAAAGGGAATTGTATCTCCAGCTGGAAACAAACCAGCAACTTTTCCCTTGCCAAGCGAATGCGTTTTCCACTAGACCACGAGTTGTTATACCAAAAAGTAGCTAAAAAAAGAGTAAATGCTTTGGAACACCTGCGTTACCACCCATGATGCAGAACGGCCTGACTCTAGCAGTTCATTTTGAGAAAACCTACCAGTGTTGGAGTGTTGTGAGTTGCCTTCTGAGACCTGGAATTGTTTAAAATCTTAAAAATATTTAAAATCTCTCGAAGATGATATGCATTGACATTTATTGGAAATGGTTAGCTGCAGTTTTTACTAAACTAAATTTTATATTGCAGGCTATACAGCAGGGTACAAACCGCTGGTTATACTCATAAACATAACTTTTCCTGCAAATATCTAAAAGGGTCTGCACTGTTTTTGAAGCAAAAAAGAGATAAAACTTTGGACAGATGAAAACCAGATGAACTTGAACCAGAACAACGGAAAAAGAAAAGTATGGAAAAGGAAAGGAACAGCTTGAGCTGAAACATATCACATTATCTGTCAAACATGGTGAAGGTGATGTGATGACATGAACATGTTCAGCAGAAAGTGGCAATAAACACTACTGGAACTGGGTCACCAGTGTTTATTGATGATGTGACTTTTGATAGAAGCAGCAGGAGGAATTGTTAAGTGTACAGGGCTGTACTCTCTCCTCAGATTCAGCCAAATGCTTCAAAACTGACTGGGTAGCACTTCACAATGCAAAAGGATAATGACCCAAAGCATACGGCAAAAACACCCTGAGAATTTCCCAAAGCATATAAACGGGATATTATTCAATAACCAAGTCAATCAACCCAACAAAGTATGCTTTTCAGTTATTAAAGACAAAATTAAATGCAGAGAGACCTGCAGACAGGCAGCAATAGAAGGTGGCTGCTATATGTCAAGGTAGGAAACACAGATAATATCCATGGTTTATGCTTTAGGCAGTTGGCTCCAAAGATTTTCATCCAAGCATTAAAATACAATCATTAGATGCAAACTTATGTTAGTTTGTCCAATTAACTTGTAGCCCCTGAAAATGGGGGTGCTGTGTATAAAAATGGCTGTAATTTCTACACAGTTATTACATTTGTTATAAACATTATTATTTTTGTAAATCACCTTGAATTGAAGCTGAAAGTTTGCATTTGAATTGCATCCTGATTGTTTGATTGAAAAATCCCCTGTGGTACACAGATGCAAAAATTACAAAAATTGTGTCACTGTCCAATAACTAATGGACACAACTTTATATAAGAGAAGAAGCTAATAGTGCTGTAATATATCTCAGAGCATTTAATATGCTGCAAATGTGTGAAAAAGACTCCAGTGAATAGTCTTCACAGATATTACAGGACCATCTACCTGTTGCTGTTGTAAACACTCTGAGAACACTGCACATTCTGAGTAATTCCTTCACTTATATATGAAAGAACTACATGACGATTTCATTGTGTCTCTAACACTGTCACATTGACTGAAGCACTCTTCTAGCTCCAGGGTTTTCTTTCTGCCCAAAACCTTTTTTTTTTTTTTTTAACCATTTTCCCACAATCTCACCGTCACCCTTTAAGTTCATTTGTCTACCCACCTGCTTGCAAACCTCTTTTTTGATGCCCCATAGGTTTAAAATTAATGCAATTATTTTCATCTGAAAGCTCTTTTAGTTGGGAAGATGAAATAGTCATTTAGTTATTTACCATTAAAAAAACTAATCTAAGCATTCCTAAAAACAGGTCACATAGTCTTTGCATTTTGAATAAATGAAAGAAGAAAGTCTGAGGCAGACACATGCTGAGCAGGAGATTGTGTTTGACTTTTTTTGTTGGATCACTCTCTCCCCAATCAGTCATGGCAGATGGCCGCCCCTCCCTGAGCCTGGTTCTGCCAGAGGTTTCTTCCTGTTAAAAGGGACTTTTTCCTTCCCACTGTCACCAAGTGTTTGCTCATAGAGGGTGTCTGATTGTTGGGGTTTTCCCTGTATTAGGAGCTTTACCTTACAATATAAAATGTCTTGAGGTGACTGTTGGTGTGATTTGGCGCTACATAAATCAAATTGAATTGAGTTTTAGATTATCTGGCACTATTTTTACATTTCCCTTTAATTTGCTACTCAGTTGCAATTAGGAAACAATCATGATTTGGGTTAAAATAGATAATTTTGCAACATTAAACATGACTTAGAGCTAAATCTTGACTAAATCTGCCCAATTTCATGACATAGGTGCATGTTTAAGGTGTATTTCACATGAGAGCTTCAAGATCAAGCATAGTGCATAGACTTCTAGATTTAGATAAACAGATTGCTACTGTAACTATCAAGCTACAGTAGATAGAAAGAGTACCTGAGTACAGGGAGACTAACCTGACTCTGTCTACAGGTAATAAAATCTGCCTACTAGCACCTCTGAGCTCACTATGTGCTTGACTACTGGCAATTGACAGAAACATTTCACGTGAAAAATGAAATGGCAATGAATTAACAAAAATCTGTATTAATCTCACGCAGACACGTTCTTTTTCTAAGTTTTCTTTGGCTGCCTGTGGGTGGAAACAGGAACCCTTACATAAATTTGCTGTGCTTCAGTAGATAATTCCACACATGATCCTGATATTTATAAAGAAACAACAGACGGATAAATAAATGAAGTGGACAACACTGTGCATTTTAATTGGCTCCCCCCCTTAATATTCTGAGAGGCAGGAATTTTGTAGCCTGTAAACACCACTGCCTGTCTAAAAACAATTTAAATTCGCTTTCCCTCCCTTTTCTCCTGGCTGCTCTGCAACCTGTAATTTCAAATTACATGTTGTTTTACCCTTCAATTTTTTTTTGGGTTCTGGATCACTGGATAGGCAGTGTTGTTTACAGTCTAATTTGAATAGGTGGAGGAGTGACCTGCATCCCAAAGCACCGTCCCTGGTGTAGAAAAGGCATGCACAGTTGGAGCAGGCCATGCATGCTGCTGCAGTCTCTGAGCAGATACCTCTGTTCTTGCCCTCCCTAGTTTGAGTTGACGCAGGTAACCCAGACAACCTGACAATGCAGACAAAGTGAAGGCAGGCAGGGGAATGGTATGATTAATGGACCTCAATAAGGACAGGCCCCAGAGGAAAGAGCACTGGAGCAGTAGGGATTTTCTGAGTTGGGAGAGTTGTCATGCAAATTCTTGTTATACAAACTTCTCATTTAGAGAAGACTCCATGAGCTACGGTATGTTCATGTGGCTAATATAATGGGCTCCACTTTGTGAAATGCTGTGTCAAATTGCTCCTTGAGGCTAGAAAAAATCTTTTCTCTGTTGTGACAAATAACAGCAGCTTACTACAGACATCCCCCATGTCCTCCACTCACCAAGTTCCCTTTGAAAACCCTTTTCTCACCTCCAAAAAAACTGGAATTTTCTGTTGTCTGAGCGGAGGGGAACTTCGCAGTTGGCTTGCTGAGAATATCCTCGACTATCATGTCGGCAGCTCAGTTTAATAGGAGTCGCACATGAACGCGGATGTGCGTCACTTTTAATGGCGTGCACAAACTGGCTGGATACGTTTAAAGCCCATTAACTCTCCCGGTGTTGCAATTAGAGAACCCCTGCGCACGGATTGTGGACCATTCCTCCGTTCCTCCACATCCAGGCGAGGTGAGAGCTGCTCACAGCACCAGACGGACCGGAGCGGGTTAGCGTGGGTACACGGAGGAGCGTCACACTCACGGACTCTGTACATCGTAACTCCAACACAAATGGATATTTACGTGGCTCTGTTATCCCTTTTCATTTTTACCACACCAGGTAAGCACAAAGCTCGTTTTCACTCTTGTTGCAATCTTGCTGTAGCACAGGCTTCCTTTTTTTTAAAATATATTTTTTTAAAAATTTCTTTTCTGACGCTTCTCAGTTTGCACCTTGAGCGCAAGGATTCCAGATTTGTGGCAGTGCCTTTAATTTTTCAGTATTATTTGATTTATTTTTATTTTCAATCACCTGCAGTTTGCAGAGTTAGAAGACAGATGATGGTCGTAGACACACAGAGCGCTTTCCCCCCCCCCCCTTTCTTTTAGCGGGCAGCCTTAGCGGCATCTTTCGTGAAAAATAAAAACTGCGTAACTTTTTCCACAACCAGCCATTTTAAGTGGATAAATGCAGAAAACAGTGACCGCGTTTGTGTTTAAAGTGAATCAACATTGTTGTTAAAACACTGTCAGCTTCACTTCTGTCAGCAGACTGTCCTCTAACCTGCAAATTCTCTTCCACAGCTTTGGCTTTCGGTTCAGATCAAGACTACCAGATTGATATCATCAATGAACTTGACCTGGCAAATGCCACCTATGGAATTACCCAAGTGGCGGGGCTTCACAACAGCAGCAAAGCCTTCCTTTTCCGAGGTAATGCATGCACTCTGTTCGTGTTTTTTTTTCATCAGTCGCGCTGCTCAAGTTCAACAAATGGCTTTGTCTTCTCTTTTTATGATTACGCGCACTCACTCACGCACGCTCTTTGTTTATTAGTAAGTGTTAGGAAAGCCACACGGCGCCACACCTTTTGGTGCCACCGGATTAGCGGGGATGCTGAGAGAGAACACTCCGGGGAGCCTCTCTCATAATTACTCCACTCTCATTTTGTCCCATGCAGCAGATGCTCAGACTCTTTCAGGCACGCTGATGCGCGTAGTCTGTTAGATATCTGCAGCACTTTGATTGCTCCCAGTGATAGTCACTGCCTAATGCCAACAACTGGTGGTTAATGGAAACCAGGCTGCTTTCACTGTGAGGAACCTGAAGGACGCACAGCATGGCTACAGCGTTTAAAGCCTCAAAGGAAAAAAATGTCAAACTCAAATGGCTGCAGTGTAAAAATGATCAACCAGTTTAAGCTAAATTTGAGCTTTGTTATGGTTTGAGAGGGTTTACCAGGGTCATCAAATTGTTTTCCTATGCTCTGGTGGCTTGCTTGTGTGCACTCCAAAAAAAAGACTGTTTGGCACAACTCGTACCGTCTCCCTGTAGTGCCATCAGCTTTGCAGAGGTGGAATTGTTAGAGTTGTGATGCACAGAGGAGAGAATATGATGCACAGCACTGATAGAATAGAGGATGAGAGTCAAGATAATTAAGAAAGTTACAGAAGGTTTTTTTTTTTCTAGGTGATTAGTTGCGCTATATGTGTTTGTGCTTTGATTCCCACTTCTGCAAGAAAAGTTATCAGCGATTGAGTGAAAATAAGTCTTTGGTCATTTTTTACTTCCCCAATATTCAAAGAGGCTTCAAGTCTTGTGTGTGTGTGTGCGTGCGTGTGTTGGAGGTAAACTAGTAAGTCTTTTTTTTTCTTACATTACTATTCAAATTTAAAGATATGGGCACAAACACCAGCAGCTTGAATCCAAATTCAGTAGCTCTGGGTGTTGATGCTCACATAAAGCAGAGTGGCAGTGTTTTGTGTGTATGTGTGGGGGTGTGTGTGTGTGGTGTGCATGTGTGTGCGAGTAGTTTTATTTTCTAGAGGGTTTGGCTGGATGAGCAACTGGCCCTGTATGAATGAGTGCAGAGCAGCTTGGCCAAGTATTTCGAGTTGAAGCTATCCAAGATTCAGAGCTGGCGGCCATACGGGAACATTAACCTTACTTTTTACACGACCCACACAAGCCTACACTGCACTCCTACTCTAAGCTGCTCTCCCCACAGTTTCTAGGCTTCCAGGGTCAAGGTGCAGAAGCCAGATACGAAAACAGGAGGTCGATCCAATGGGGAAAACTGGACCTGTGACTGCTGGAGAGGATGCTTGTGTTGAGACCTATTTAACACTTTGCCTAAACTCCCGCTACTTTCATGGCCCTGTAACCCAGATGGCTGCAGCCAAAGATGTAGCAATTACTGGGTCTCTTGTGGAAAAAAAAGTTGATTCTTGAGCCACTGTAGCTGATTGGGCCAGTGATTATTCGAAATGACCTATTTACATTTTGTGCAATCATATTGTGCTCTGATTTGAATATATTTCATTTGTTGGATTGCATAAGTTGTAGACTAACATGAAATTGAAATGTTGGGTAAATGGCTGGAAAACTGGGGCAAAGCAGCATTCCAGTTAATGTGGATAATGCTGAGGGGAGTGTCTTTGGCTGGTACCAGTCTCAGCATCTTTCACTTGGCTGTTAATTTAAAAACAAAAAACAAAATAGATGGTTTTCATGAGAAAATAGGTTTCGATACCACTTCTCTGTTATTATAATATTAATGTACCAGCACACACTGAAAGCCAGTTTCTGAGAGGCAAGCAGGTGCAGCCATTGCTAAAAGGTTCTTATTTGAATTTTGAGACTTGATGCTGTGATGAAAAGAAACACATATGCTAATAATGCTCTCCACAGTGCGCTCAGCGCAGGGAACAAAACTCAACTAATATTTTTTATATATATATATATATATATATATATATATATAAAAATATTTTTATATTTT
>VVHJ01052370.1:7594-25952 GCA_015107715.1 Tylochromis polylepis
ATTTTTTTTACCAAAAAATATATAAAAAATTAAAAAAAAAAAAAAAAACAGGTGACAGAGCTGAAGATGTTAATATTTTCACTGGGAGTGACCAGAATAGACGAGATTAGAAATGAGTATATATGAGGGACAGTTCAGGGTGAGTGGTTTGGGAACAAAGTTGGAGAGACAAGACTGAAATAGTTTGTACATGTGCAAAGGAGGAATAGTGGATATATTTGAGAAAGGATGTTGAAGATAGAGCTGCCAGGCAGGACTAAAATAGGAAGACGACAGAGAGATTCATGGATGTAGTGAAGGAGGACACACAGAGGGTTGGTGTGACAGAGGTAACCCAAATCATCAGCCCTCCACCACCGTGCTTGACAGCTGGTATCAGGTGTTTGTGCTGATATACTGTGTTTGGAAAGACAATACCAAAGTGGAGATGCTTGACCGTAATGCACACAGACACATTTGTAGAAAACTAAAGGATATGGTTGTGATGTTGATATGATATTGCAAAACTAAGCTGTGCTGTCAAGTTCTTTTTATCGAGAAGATGCTTTCTGCTGGCAACCCTTCCTAACAGGCCAGACTTGTTCAGTCTTTTTCTAATTATGTTGTCATGAACATTTAACATGCCTAATGAGGCTTGTTCAGTCTGAGCTAAATTTGCTGAGATGTCCGCTCCTGGGAAGATTGAAAGCTGTCTTGAATGTTTTCCACTTGTGGATACATTTTCTCACTGCACAATGATGGACTTTTTTGGAAGTGACCTCGTATCCCGTTTCCAGACTGATGGGCAGCATGAATTGCTTTGGTATTGTCAGACCAGTGAACTGACAAAACTTCTACTATTATAGATGTGCTGTTACTTGCTGAAGATCAGTTTGATCATGAATACCTGGCTGCTACTTTCCCTCTTAATTCCTGTGGAAGCAGTACAGTTGTACTTTTCATACCCTGCTTCTGCACTTTAACTTTGCTTTCGTTAAATCATGACACGGTGCAATATGTCATGCTTTGTACTTCGTCTGAGGTTGCTAAGGACCAGATTTTTATTTATTATGTCCCGAAACATAAAAAGTTGACAGAGGGTATACTTTATTTTTCACCATGATTGCGTGTCCATTCAGTAGAATAATTAAAGCAAACAGAATAAATCTAACAATAGCTGGAGTGCCACAGCAAAGAGCCAGAATATAAAATCATAGGGACGGTTAATGCACAGTTTCAAGTTTATTCCCAAAATGTCAAACTATTCGGTTAGACTTTGAATAAACTTAAAGCAGACTCTTTCCTCAGAAGTCCACAGTCACTAAACTGCAGGGTCAGTTAGGGTCCCTCGAACCAAAACCACCTAATCCTACAAATCCTTTAAACTTACCCTAATAACTGTAGAATGCAAACCTCTGCCACGACACTGCAACAATTCCTCGCTTGTTAAAAAGTGTACATTTTTCATGACACGGTCCTGAAAATGGGAGACCATTTTTCCTAATTATGACACATTTTCATTGCCCTGTACAGTAGATGGTTGGAAGAAAAGGCCCTCCTCACGCCTCTCCTCTCTTTCCACTCGCTCATCTACTGTCTTTGCTTCCCAGCTCGCTTTTGCTCCATGCTATTAAATGACAGCCAGCCGGGCTAAGCTAAGTCTGATCCCTGCCAGAAGCCCACCAGGACCTCAGTGCCAAATAAAACATTTAGCTTGAGCTCCAGTGCCACTTGACAGCAGGCATAAAGACATCTGGAGGTTAACGTTAGGTAACTGAGAGGATGATGGATCCTTCCTTCACCGCTTTAATAATTCCAGGCTAAATATCTGCATCTGTTTCCTTCTGTCTCTCTCTCTCTGTGTCTGTATCCCCCCTCCCCCCTTGCCATTTCTCTCTCATCGTGCTGCTCTATCTCTGCTGCTTTCTCTCCATCTCTCTCGCTCCCGTCCTGTCCTCCTCTCCTTCAATCTCTATTTCCTGCTTGCTCGGTCTCTGTGTCTCTTTATGAAGATGTATATTCAAGGATTTATTTCTTTTAATGCTGTGCCAAAAGTGGATCCTCTGCACAGGAGGAGGCTTTAAAGAGAGTGTCGTTGTGGGAGGGTGCGGGGCATTTAAATTAAGATTGCGGTAAAATATTTAGCGCATTTTGACAGCAAAAAGAGTCAAAAGAAAGTGACGGTCTTTTGTAATCATGGCTGTAATTCAAATTTTTGTGGGGACCCTTTCAAAAAGCACAAAACTCTTGGCTGCTTGCTTTCAAAGGGCTACAGGGGACTGAATGTAACTCTTTCCATGCTATTGCACAACTTGTCACTGCCCATCTGTGTCTCTTAATTTGTACAGTAATGTTAGGACTTTAGGTCAGGAAAATAATGAGTTCTTCTATCAAGAGAATTACAATGAGATATAAAACGGTGAATTATAGGACCTTTCAGGATCAAAGTCACCACTGTCCTTCATTAGGAAAGCTATGCTTCTAGTATTGTGGCTCTGGTCAATAATACATGACTCCATATGGGTTTAAACTGAGAGAATTAATGAGTGTTTCATGCAAGGCAGATTACTGAGGCGCATACCAGCTTCTGCCAACAGCGTGTCTTCATACTTTTGTTATTCTCTTGCTCCCTCTGCAGATAAATGAGAAAAATACACCTAAGAAGTTAAGCCTCATTAATCACACTTTGTCCTTACTTTTTTTCTTTTTTACACAAGAAACACTCTAGTTCTTACTAACTGATACGATTACACATTGTTACATTGCTCTGTCAAAGGCACAACCACACTTAACCGTGGCATCTTTGATCATATTAATTTTGCATGCCTTCTTTTTCCAAGCTTTATTTGGGTTATCTAGGCTCTCTAGGGCCCAGTGCAATATGCATGATTAGTCTGTTATGGTAGGAGGCAAGAGTTAAGCTCTTCAGCAGGACACCCCCCCACACACACACCCACACCCACCCACACCCTCCCTCTTTAGCTGTCCTCTTTGAAGAACGAATGAACACCAGAAATGCACTTCCAATAGCAAATCCTTTTGGATCTCCCTGTGTCAAACTGTCTCAAAGTGAATAACATGGAAGAATATTCAGATTGGGACTTTATTCACATACAGTTGTGCATATTATGCTAAATATATCTTGCTTTTTAACAGCAGATACCTTTAAGCGTTGCGCTGTGTACACCTTTGCTTTTCTGGGGTAACATAAGGTCTTAAACTAGCTTTTCAACCACATTTCCTTTTGATTGTTGCCAAATCTCTCTTGCGCTGATATTTAGCATTAGGGATAATTTACCAACCGCTGTGGGTTGCAATCCCAATCCACTCAGCTGTAACTGGATTGGACCATAGCATAGCTTTAGCAATTAACAGCTGTTTCCAGCATTGCTACTTTGGAGTTTAGTAAAAGAAAAAAAAATACTAGTATTGTGTCTGTGTCATCATCATCATTACCACCACTAATATAAAGAATAAAGCATGTGCATGTCATAATTCCCACGTGCGTGTGAATGTATGCTGCTGTTTGTGGCATCAGAGCTCATCAAACTGTTATTGCACAAATCATTAAACCGCTAACTGTTCCAGAGGAGGAAGAATGTAACACAATTGTTTCTATACTGTATAAAATTATTATTTGTATACTGTATAAAAGTCCTGATGGGAAACATTTGAAACAATCAATCACATACATCCAGTATACCTATCCACCAATCCACTCAGTTGTGTGACTGCACAAAAAAAATGTATAGAAAATATTTAACATCCACTTGTGTACATCCAGTATATTTATCCACAAATGGAGCACCAGCAAGGATGCGCTGGGCATGTGGTAATGTGATATAAGACCAACTGGGGAGTGACTAACATCAAACCTAGTTATGTTTGGTACCTAAATAGGAAGAATATAAATGTGCGGTGGTGTTTTAAGTTATTCCTCATTCAATGTTGCAAGCAGTCACTGTGAAGGGCAGAAAAATGAAAAAGGGAAAAATATGTATACTATGAAAACTGGATTGAGAATAGTAATAGAGTTATCACAATAATAGTGATATTTAAAAATTAAATGTCAGTTCTGCCTAATCACCAGTCACTGCCTAATCATAATAAATTGTGTAGCTGTTCTTGTTATAATCTTTTTGCTTACAGACTCTCGCGCTCCTTCCATGCACACAATAATCAAAGTTGCAGATAAATTTCACTGATAAAATCATTGCTTTTATCCTGTAAAGTGATTAGTGCAGCTTTCCTCATTGTCATCTTTTTTTCTCTTCAGGGGGTTACAACATAAACGATGTTATGTTCTACTGGACCAGAGGAAATGAGTCTGTCAGTGGTTTAGACAGTCTCCAGCTGGCTCAGTATACAGTAGAAGACCACTACACATCTGTCTCAGAGGCCATCTATGAAACTGGTAACATCGATAACCAAAACCATTGTTTAACTGTTTAAAAAGCAGTGATTTGTTGCTAAAGAGTATTGTGCAATTACATCTATACATGTAAATGTACTAAAATCTAGTGCACTTATTGTCTTTCTTTTTAAAGGTCATTATCCCAGGCTTGTCTTCCACTTTGAGTTGAAGAGGAGCATTCTGTACTTCATCCTGGAGACCTATGTCCCCTCCAGCCTGCTTGTGGTCCTCTCGTGGGTTTCATTTTGGATTTCCTTGTCTTCTGTTCCAGCACGTATTTGCATAGGTATGGGAAAATCCATTTTTCTGTTCATTCAAAGGTCAGAATCAGTATTAAAACATTTCTTCTTGAGCAAATGTCATATATTTTTACACTGCAACTTAAACATATGTGTTATTATTGCTGCTGTGTTCTAGTTTCTGTCAGTCATCATAGTAAACTGAAAGCAACTGAGATGCAATCGAAGTGTACACTTTCATCTTTAGTTCAGAAATTAAAAGCACTGTTTGCTGAGGAATTACAGAAATAATTTTGATGGGCTCAGATGTAACTGGACAAAATTAAATGCCTATTTTTAACAATGTGTTGATGGCCATTTCTTGAATTTGTATCTAGTGGGAACATCCAAGCATAGATATTTTGCTGGATTAGATCTGCCACTCCTCCAGGGAGTGCAACACTAACTTCTGAAAACAAAAACGCAACAACTACAAGATATTCCACTCCACGGCCCATGGAATGGACAGTTAGTGAATGTTTGATGATGCATTCTAATGTGTTTTCTGATTGTACATTGCACACTATTACTGACTATGTAAAAACTGAAGGACACATGAGAAACTTCCAGCAAGGCCACATTGTTTGCTGTTACATTCATTGCACACTAAGGTCAGCAGTGAGATTGAGGTCCTGAAGGCCGAGCTGGAATTATAAGGTGCAACTCAGTGCTCAGTGTCTCAAGGTGAAGGACTCGACTTGGATAATACTTATGGATAGTATTGCCCATTCAAATATCCCACCCTCTGTTTCATTCTTTTACAAAGTATGTCAGCATATTGCCAAAAAACACCAAAACTATCACCTGAGATTGAAAAAGATTTTAATCTTTAATTAATTTTAAAAAAGATCTTTCTGGTTTCTATTTGTAGTACTGGTGCTATGAAGAGCAAAAGCTGGATTTTTTAAATTTTATTTTTGCTGAAATGCATTGGATAGTGATTGACATTTAGCTTTTTATTAGCGTTTCTGCATTTACAAACAATAACTCCCATTCAAAGCTGACCTTGACCAGAGGCTAAGTCAAAAAACTAACCAGTGGGTTCCCATTTACGTCTTTAGTGGTTCATCAAAGAATCCCTACTTGACCACTATCTGTATGTGTTCTGTGCCAGGAGTGACCACAGTACTGACCATGACAACTCTGATGATGGGAGCCCGGACATCACTACCCAATGCCAACTGCTTCATCAAGGCCATCGATGTGTATTTGGGGATCTGCTTCAGTTTTATCTTTGGAGCACTTATTGAGTACGCTGTGGCCCACTTCTGCACCCTCACTCATGCCGATGCACACATGCTCATGGTGAGATACTCCTGGATGTACTACATTAACTGTTGATTGTTGTGGTCATTACTGTCGTCACAGTCGTTGTGTTCATCATGGTGGTCGGTGTCATTGTCATCGTCATCATTATGTCACCATGAGCATTTTGGGGTAAGTTGGATTTCTCAGATGTAGGTGCATCATGTTTTTGTTTTAATTCAAACCTCATTTTTCTTCTCTGTCTTGCAGTATGGCCACCGAATGCACGACTTTGATGATGAAATGAACGGCATCGTCACCACCATCTGCACTCACTCCAACAGGGCCAAGAGGCGCAAGGAGCCCACTGCAACTTCTCCTTCAGTTCCAGCCTCAACAGAACTCTCTGTCAGTCCCTCTAGCCCCTCGGGCAGTGAGCCCAAGCCTGAGGTGGCACCTCCAGAGCACACCAACTGGTGCCTCACTGTTCTGGCCACCCTCCGCAAGATTCTGCGCGCCATACACTGTTGTCATGTGGAGAACCCCCACCATATAGACAACTACTCCAGAGTCACCTTTCCACTGTCTTTTGTCATTGTTAACCTACTCTACTGGACATATTATCTGTACTTTTAGCATTTGTTTAAGTGCTGCATATGTCCAGGAGAGTGTAAGACAGAGAGTGTTTGTAGACAGCAAGTGTACCTTACTGTACGTTTGTACGGTAAGTGTTATTCAGGTGTGTTCTGGATTGAGTGTGTACAATTTCTACATTTGGATTTATGAGAGAGGTCGCATTCTCATATGGGATTGTTTTGGTGGAAAAAGGGAATGCTTATAATTGCAGCTCCATTTTAAATATTAATAAGTACTCAAACCATGACATTGCTTTAAATTTCATGGAGTTGGTTTTGATAAAAAATAGGCCTACCTGACTATGACATGGTGATATTTTATAAATTCTGTCACGCTTTAATATTTATTTTAGGATGGAGCTGTAATTGAAGGCTTTATGACAGAATTCACCTGCGCTATTGAGTGAGAACAAATTCACATTCCACTTTGAGTCTCTTTTATGATGGATTGATCATTGATATTTTACAACTTCATCTCCCGTTTCTGCCTGCAGGTGCAACATTTAGAGTGAAATAGGAAAAGTAACGGATGGCAGAAGAGGGCTGAAAACGACAGGCAAGGGAGGAGGAAAAATCACTACAGTGGAGTGTGTGTTGAGAAATATAAACCAAACCTCCAAAGGACAAGCTTTCTACTCATTATTGAAAGCTCTTCTCTGTCCTTCTGTGAGTTATTTTTAATTCACTACAGTACTGTTTCTCCCAACCTGCATATGACCCTTTTTTCATCTCTATAAATGTAGTGGCCTTTGATACCTTCAGTTGTGTTCTGGAAATCTGGCTATCATGAACAGTTTAATGGCACTTGTCACGGTATGAATCTGTTCTGCTATTTCATAAAGGGAAGCACCCCTGCACACTCCAAGATGTGGAAGTCCAAAGGAATCCATGTTAAATAAATAAATAGCAAACAAATTACAACTGAGAATTCATGTTAATAAATAGAATGAGATGTGCTCGGCCTTCAGATATAGAAATACCCTTTACTTTTGTTAAAGCCAAGCCTAGATTATGCTAGCCAGCTAACCAGCTAGATTAGCGTCTCAGTCTTCTCAGTCCAGATTGTTATTTGCTTTGTTCATCAACTTGCCATGTTTTAGCACGCTGACTAATCTTGTGATTTTAAAAATAAAATAGTTGATTATTACAGCCATTTAGTTCTAGATATATAGCTGCTAGCTAGCAAGACTATTGTAGGAACATAACTTCTATAGTCATGTGAAAAAAATGTTTACAGGAGTCCGTACACAAAAGTGTTCTAGAGATAAATGTAAGGCCACCTGGAGGTTAAAGCTTGGTTGGAATTGGGTCATTGAACAGGACAATGATCACAAGCACACCAGCAAGTCTCCAGCAAAAAGGCTGGAAACGAAAAGAACCAAGGTGTTTTGACTGCACAACATCCAAACTTGACTGAAATGCAGTAGCAGCACCTTAAGAGAGCTGTCACAGAACTAAATCGATATTGTAAAGAAGAGTTGGTCAAAATTCCTCTGTGAGAGGCTGAAAAAAATCATACTGGAAATTATTAATATATTACTGCTGATGGGGGGTTTTCAAGTTATATAATCATAAGGCATATTTAAGTTTGTACTGCATAGAATCCTGTGAATTTTTTTTTCTCCCACATGAATTTATGTGATGTCTTCTTCCACAGCAGTTTTAGTAAGAAAAGTATTAATATACAATGGAAAACTTAATATGAAATAAAGTGTCATTGAAAATGTCATCACATAAATCACGTCATAGAACAAAACATTTCTTATAAAATATAGTAGTCTAATTTTAATACTGTATGAAATAATCTCATTAGATCATACTTGTACTTCAGTTTATTTGTATTATTATTTATTTATATTGGAGCTTTTGGGTTTCCATACCGGCAGGGATAATGGAAGACACAGGTGTGAATATAAAGGACAGCAGACATATACCAATACAGAAAGGGTATTACGTTACAGTGATAAATATATGCAGTATTTCTCTCTCTATGGGTTGGCTGGTAGTGTTTTTACTGTGGTTTTACAATGGATAGGGCAGTGTTAATAATATTTTAGATGGATTTAAATATGAGTGAAATGGCTAAAATATTTAAATAGGATGTTGTCATCTGAACATTTTTTAAATGGAAAAATACCTAGAAATGTTTGCGGTACTGCTGTGGTCAGAAGTTTATATACACTCATCATAGGTATGAATATCATGGTACATTTGGGTTGGGTTTTTAATCATTTGCTCTTTTGCCAGGGTGGAACAATTGTGTATAAGATACATCTTTAATGACTTTAAAAAGCAAGACTTGTGTGCACTCACACACTCACAAATTTTCAACAGGGCTGAGATCAGGGTTTTGGGAAGATCATTCCAGATGTTCAGTGTTAGCCTGCTTTATCCCATCCAAAACCTGTTTTGATGTGTGTTTGGGATCATTGTATGTCTATTGTACATCCAGTTGTATCCAAGTTTTAATCGTCTCCTCCTCCTTTATTATTTTATCCACTTTATGGAGTGTATCAAGACCCTTGGTAGCACAACAGCCCAAGAGCATGATGCTACCACCACTGTGCTTGGCTAGTAGTAAAGTGTTCTTGTACAAAAGTCTCACATTTATTTATTGTGGCCAAATAGCTCAATTTTTGTTTCACTTGACCATAAAACGTTTCTCTAGAAAGCATATGGTATGTGGGCAACTGCAAAACTGGATGTGAGCTTTTGAGGCAGAGGCATTTTTTTGGGATGGCACCCTCCGTGGTGATATCAAACTCACTTCACTGTGGATAGAAACGTTTCCAGTTCATGGCAAGCTTGTTTCTTAGTGGTTTATTAGTTGTTCCTGAACATCCTAACTAATTTTCTCTCATTTAAAGGTGACACTTTGGGCCTTCTTTCAGACCATGGCAAAGTGTTGAAACATTTGAACCTGCACTTGTGTTGTGTGTGTAGTTGTGTAACTCTACAATTCTCATTCTCAGATTTTCACTGAGTTCCTTGGACTTTCCCATTTTTCTGAGTATTGTTCAATTCATTGAGTGCTGTCAAAATGATCTGGCAAAGCGAATCTACCAGTCAATCATGATCACGAACGAGAAGTTAATAGGCCTTGACCATGACCAAGTTAAAAGACATTGTAGAACCTTGAGCAGCACTTTATATTTGAATGCATGCATATATTTGAGCCTGTATGCATACGTTTGAGCCTGTGCAGATTTGAGAAAATCTAAAGAAATTCAAACAACACAACTCTTGTTTTTTACCATCATTAAAGGTGTTGTACAATCATTCCACCCTGGAAAAGAACAGTTCAAAGACATCTTTAAAAACACAAAATGACCTTCATGAACATTATGAGTGCATGTAAATGACTGTACTCAACTGTGTAACTCTTCAGTTTTGTAAACTGTTAACTTCTGCTTAGTGAGTATGAACTGTTTCAGTTGAGATGATTATAGCACATTTTCTGTCAGCGGCGTGAACCAAAGAAACACAGACTTTCAATTTAATTCAACCATTCCTCTTTGTTTCCCTTTAGTTCCCAAGAGATTTTAAAAGTGCATTTTTCAAGTTATGTCATATTTGTTATTCATTGAGGAACTCTGAAATAGCATGCAGTTCATATTTCAGATAGAAAACAGGATTCAGTTGAATATCAGAGGTGCATGTTTATTTATTGCTGTACTCAGTATTGCTATGACATAATCTCACTCATTTAATATGAAAACTGGTACAAGTTTCACCATGATACAAGTCTCAGAGGTTCCATTTCTAAGAACTACTTCTCAGTGTGTAATGACAAGCTAAATTGTTCATATATGAATATGCTTCATTTTAGCTTCAATACTTCTCCTTTTATCCATTTTTGAATATACCATCAAGTACCAAACATTTTAATTGATCTTTGCCTGATTATAATACAAAAGTAGGATATTTTTTTGTTTATGTTCTTCCTGCATGATTGTCAAGTGTATCTTTTGTTTTTTGATTTTTTTTCGTTGCTTGATTTGTTTTGGTTCAAAATGATAGAGAGGAACCATCATTAAAGGGTAAGAAGAGGCTGTTTAATGAACAAGATGTATATTTTCATTTGATTTGGGCTCTCATCTGAGTTTAAAGTAAAAAGCTGCTCAAACTTATGTTCTCTTTTTCACTTTTTTTTTTTAAACTTTGAAAGAAGTGAATGATCTGTGACTGCGTTCTCTGGAAGACGGCAAGCACTGATCTGGTGGAAAGGTTAACATGATAAAACACAGACTGCCAGGTTTTATACAATATAGCACCACAGTCATAGTTCTGATAGTAATCTTCTTGGTGAAAAGTACAAGAAATGAATGCCAGTATGGAGCAAAACAACCACAAAAGCAACCACTGAAGCTTCTTGTCAGTGTGGATGCATAGAGAATGCCATGCTCAAGAGTATCAGTTGTCCTAAGGTATGGCTCCACAGTTGCAACTACAGTGTAAATGCTTGTTTGCTCTAAATGGACAGCATTGTTGACGGTGAAGGTGCAAACAAGATCGTGTGGACATGTTTGGAGCAACTCTTCAGCAACAGAAAAAAAGTGGGAAATGGCTACAGTTGGACCCTTTTTTGCTGTTGTGGGACCTGTCGATTAAATCTTCCAGGAGACGCTGGCTATTATAACAGCCTCACAGTTCTTGGGACATCTTCATGTACAATCTATTTATACACTGTAGTACCATGTTAATATAGACATCAGTTTCCTTATTGTAAATAAATAGTAACACTGCATGTTTAGTCGGTGTATGAATATGAATGATAGCAATAAAAAAAGAGGTTTAACGTGTGCATTGTTGACACTCTTTATACAACTATAGTAACTATAGTATTGTGTATGACTATGGCATCATAAATCAACACAGTAGTCTGAAAGTCGGATCATTTTCCGGAATCAAAATTACAAGTGCAGAATGAGAGACCAGCTAGCCTTCAGACATGCAAATGTGTTTGTGTTGCAGATGTTTGCAATGCCCTCCAGCTCCCTTAGCTCTGACTCAGCAGAATACAGAGTGAGATCATCTGAGATCCCCATACCACTGCTCTCTCTTTCACACACACACACAAACACACATTACTTTAATGGGCGAATTCAGTAAGCTGCTTTTCTTTAAAGACATACCAAGCCACTTTGCTCTTTGGTGCTTCCAAATGGAAAATAACTGAATTTTTAAAAACATTTTCATCATCTGGAAGTAGAGGATTTGGGTAAACTATTAAATGAATAATTTTTTATTTAAAGGGTAGAGAAAAAAGACTTTCTGCAGCAGAGTCCAGCTCTGGAGGACTGAGTGTATATGCTTGTGTTCTTTGTGAATCTAAAGACTATTTCCTGCATGCATTATGCTGCACTGCTTGTACCAAAACAAATCAATTAGAAGTTAGTCCAGCTTTCTTGTACAACTACAGTAAGTAAATGTACACAATTACTCACAAAAAATAAACATAAATGAGATCCAAACAGGGTTAAAGCAGGCAAAAGTCTTTCATCTACCATCACAGTAATATTAAAAATAAAAATTGGTTGGATATTTTAAATATTTTAACTTTATTTTCCTCAGGGCATAAATGATAGGATTGATTGTCTGACCTCAAGTTTTTATCTTTGTGCTGGCAGGTGTAAACAGGATATAAAATGCTCTAATGTCTTCAATAGAAGTGTTCATAATCCTCCTACTGTAAATCCTGATCCTCTACTGAATCAATCTCCCAGAATCCAGAAATCCCTTTAAAAGAGATCATGATGTGACGCATATCAAAGGTTCAGATTTGGGCCTCTCCATGGCAGATGTTTCATGTTCTCTGATCAGAAATGAACTGCTCAGTGATGAGAGAGAGCTTGAATGCCTTGATGATACCCTCTAAGCAAAATTTTGTGTCGTAACCCTGTGGCGCTCACATGGTTGCTAAATGAAGCTGACAAAATCCTTGATATTGTTTACACCATGTAAATAATGACGTTTTCTTAAATAACCCTGAACAATGCAGACTTGAAACAGCCTGCATGTCCCCATGTAGCATTCATCATGAATAGCATCACTTGCAGAGATAAAACTGATTGGATTTGACCTATCTGTGGCCCTGAAGATGAAAATCTGATCCAATCAAAGCTGACATGCCTTTGCGGTTGCACTTCAGCACTCGGGAGTCATGCTTGCCAGCTTGACTCTGTTAGGCATTTTTCTGCAGCTTCTCCTCCACCACTCACATGTTGTGGGTTGCCACAGTGACAGTGACTACACATCTTCAGCAGGAAGTTCTCTAGAACATCTACAAGAAAAAAAGTCACGTGTTGGCTTTGATGTATCCAACAAAAGGTTATCACAACGTTTTAGCATGTACTGGGAACACTGAAGATGTCAGAACAAGTGTGCTCCAAGCAGCATTCAGTCATCTAGCACCGGCTAATACCACTGGAACACGAAGCATGCGGTCACATTACTCCAACTACATGCAGCACCATGATGCATTCAAAAGAGCTGGTAAACAGCATGTTGCAGTGAAGATGGGAAAACAGTAGCTGGCTTTTATGATCCACTGTTTGATCCTCAGGAGACTGAGATGTTAGTTCAAATTTTTTTAGCGTGAGCTAGCAAAAATAGTATAAATCTATCAAGTTAAGTGCCAAATCACAACAGCAGTCACCTCAAGGTCTAAAATAATACAGAGAAAACGCCAACAATCAAACGACCACCTTTGAGCAAACACTTGGAGACAGTGGGAAGGAAAAACTCCCTTTTAACAGGTAGAAACCTCCAGCAGAACCAGGGAGAGACAGCCATCTGCCATGACCAGTTAGGGTGATGACAGCAACATAAAAAAACAAAAAACAAAGCACACATAGAAATACGAGAAACAAGGATTTCACAACACTTACTCATCAAAGGGTTTTTCTATATTTCTCCTTTGGAGGCAAAAGGAAGTGCATAGAGATCTATGAAAAATAATGTTTCAATTAAAGGTTTTCTGATGAGAGTTCAGTTCCAGTTGTTTGTTTTAATACATCATACAAAATGCAAAATTAAGTTCATTTTATAAATTAAGATTTATATTAGAGCTGAATAAGAACACAATCAAAAGAGGGGGCTTATATTGTGATTGATAAGGTATTAAAGTTTTATTAACGTGAAGTGATCCACCCACTGTTACATCCAATTTCAAAACAGCAAGATGACATCCAGCGTTGGGTGTAACAGGTTCCAAATAAAGTATTTCTGTAATCACATTTTATTTTTCACTTTTCTACAGTACCTTTTATTTTAATACAGTGGATTTAGTAATTACATTACAGTTACAATTATGTTGTTACTTGCGTTAAACCAGTTTTTCAGCACACTGCACACCAGGTGGATCGACAAGAAAAAAGAAATAGAAGAAATAACAGAAACAGCCTCATTGTACTGCTAACACAACTTTGGCTCTTTGCATCCATCTGGACAGACAGCACACTAACGCAAAGCTAGTGAAGAATCCAGAATGATGTTAGAGTTGAATGCATGCCGACCCCAGCCCAGCAGCCAGACCCCGATTTTAAATGGGCAACAAGGACAGTGAGACTTGAAGCCTCCATTTCTACCCATACATCTTTCTACGGTAGAATCACTTTGGCGAAGTCTCTTAGGACTGGTTTACTTTGCTCTGGTTAACATGTAAACGATAAAAAAAAGATCCCTATCCTAATGAGTATCGGGATCGGTGTTGGTGTGTGGAACCTTTAATTAAATGGTAATTCATTTCAGGTCATTTTGCAGAGTAACATGAAAGTAATGTAATGAGTAGTGCAACAAATTACTTTCATCAGCGAGTACTTAAGTAATGTTCCGCATTACTTATAAGATTAGTAATGAGGGGTTTTTTTTTGTTTGTTTTTTGAGTAATGACTCCAAAACCGATGACATATGTTTAAAGGTTTCAATGCCACTTCATATGCCACTGGTCTTCACTAACCAATGGGTTGTGTCCATCTTTTAAAGACAATCTATGCAAAAGGTTTCTGAAGGTTACTCATTTGAGTTCGTGTTTCTGCGCCAGAATTTCAAGTTTTTTGGAAAAGAAAAATGTGAGCCTATGCAATCATAAAAAATAAATAAATAAAACAGATTTATGACTCATTTGATTTGCTCATTTGCCATTTTTTCACCCACTGTGAAATATGTAAGTGGCGTTTTGAAAGCCCACAAAAAAACAAAAACATCTTTCCTTACAGTCAGTGCATCATTTTTTTAGGGTGGCTCTATGCTTCTCTGAAATATCGCTTACATCAGTGTAAAAACTGATAAGATGAGTCATAGTGTGAAGCCTGTTACCCTCCCCACAGGACCTCGAGCCTGAATCTGGACTGAATGCAGCTGAGAAGTGGAAGGTTATCACAGCATCAAAACACATCTCAGGGTGGTAGATTTGAGGGTGTAGTAGTCTGAGTGAGAGCAATACAGCATTTGTCTCGACAGAAAAGTCCCATGGGAATATAAAATAATGTGTGCAATTGTTTTTCCTCACAGTCTGTGGAATATCAATAGTGGTCCAATCAGATGGAGGGTAGCAGGAGATAGAAGCTGAGAGTAATTGCAATCTAGCCGAGCAGATAAATGTCTAAAGCCATTTGGGTTTACTGACAGAGAATTGAGCATGCATTTTAGAAGCATGCAGTGAATTGATCTCAACATTTTTGATGTAACAAGAATTCCTGCTTTGCCTTCGAGGCCTGCCACACTGGCCACTTTGTGTCTCTGCATCCGAAACCCTTTAAAGATCCACGTGGCTGCTTTTAGCATTAGAGCGAGAAAGGTGTGACATGTCCATCATTAACTAATTCTGTAAACAGTCACACTCTTTAACCTCCTCAAACCATGGCGTGTTCTGTTCTCCTGCCACCAGGACGTGGTGCTCAATGTCACCACGAGATGGCGGTATAGAACCACGATTACCCATCACATGGATCCACTGCAGTGCAAGAAGAGCTTCACTGTGCAGCAAACCATAAAAAGACTGACTCACATGTTGATGCACTGAGAAATCGGTATTATAAAAATGTACTGACCCGCTCCCCTCTAATATTTTAAGCCAATTACATGTGTGGAACTTTCTTGTTTAGCTGTTGTTCAGGTTTAATGTTTCTGTCTTCAGGGAGCCGCAGGTTACAGTGACAGGAGAAGACATGGTGCTCATTAAAATGGGGTTCATCTTGTGTGACGGAGTGGTTTAAGCAAATTATGAAGCTGAAAATATGACTGCAGCATTAATAGGAATTTTAATGAATTGACAAAATTGATTGGTTTGACGTTGCTCGTTTATATTTTCTGATGTATAAAACTGAAATGAATCTTTCATAGAAAGAAAATAACTGTCAAAATGCTGCTGCTGTTACTGACTTTATGGAAGCCAGCAGCAGCAGCAGCAGTATTTACCCTTTATAAGAATAAGCTTGCATCCAGTTAATGAACTGATCACCATAATAAGCATCCTCATTGGTGTGATTGCTGATTGCTATGCAGTTGCAATTACGCTCGCGTTGTCGTTTTGATTTTTTTTGGTTTTTTTGCTAACCTGCAGCTCAAAATGTTTCATTTTATTGATATGCATGCAGTTTGATGCTGTTTGCTGCGTTTTCATGCATAAAATGTGCATAAATCTGCATTTTTCATGAGATATCCCTGAAAACCATGAAGGCACTTTGCTACTAATTCATATGCTAAACTGTGCACAGTCCTTTGCACGGTTATGTTATCTATTTTTCTTTTTCAAATGATTTAATTAAATTCCCTGAAACTCATGTATTAGCCAATGTATACTGCATGACTAGTTTTAATAGTATCCCATACTGATTTGTACCTGGGCTTTCTATCGTAACTTATACAGTTTATTTAGAGTTACATAATGCACAAAGGTCTTTGGAGGATCATTCAGTCCACTTGCAGTTATAGCACTTACAGTTAGGTGAAAACCTAAAAGACAAATTTGAACCTTTGACTTCTACAGTGATGGAATCTGAACCTGTTATGGTTTTTGCTGACATAGTTTACGACTGTTTCTCTTAGAGGGAAAGGTCACTGCAAATCAGTACACAATTGTTTTGAGTGATCACTTTTATCCTATGATGAAACATTTCTATCCTGTTGTGAGTGCTGGCAATAGATCAACATGTTAAACCACTCTCTCTCCGTCAACATTTTCATAACAACAAATGATTGAATATTCAGAGGCATAATAGAAAAGGTCTTGGGAATATATTTTAGAAAAATGGTCCTTCATCCCTTCAGGAGAGTTACAGCGACTTGAAGACTGGCCAACACTTCACTAAGACATGTTCAAGGGGAACAGTAACCCTTTGTCACCCATATTATTATATTTTTAAATGCCTATAACTACCGCAAAATTATGCAAAGTTCCACTGACCACAATTGTAACTCACCACTGACATACAGTAAAACTCCAGTCTGAACCTGCTTATTACTGGACAGTGACGAGGTCTGAATGAGCTAATTATGAAGACGTATGGGTTATTATTATCATGATGTCTATAATATACTATCTAAGGTTCGCTTTCTAAGGTGGCCCCATCCTCGCTGTACATCAGTGGAATTTTGAAATGTTCACCACTCCACACTCATTGAAGCATTTGATGATACAACCGTGTGTAAAATAAAGTTTTCACAGGACTCTGCAGTCTCATTATAAAAAAAAACATAAGTACACCTTATGACTCAGTAGCTTGTACAACAACCTTTAGCAGTAATAACTTGAAGTTCTGTATGACTTTAACTGTCTCCTACATCATTATTTACAACACTGCTCTAGTTCATGGAGGTTTTGGAAAATTAGTTTTCCTGGCATTTCAGCCAGGTTGACATCTGGACTTTGGCTGGATCATTGCAGCACCTTCATTGTTCTCTTTTTCAGCCATTCTGTTGAAGATTTTCTGCTATGCTTGGGATCATTGTCTTGTTGCATCACCCAATGTGGGCCAAGCTGTTTCTGTTGAACAGTTGGCCTCAAATTGGTCTTTGGTTCATGGTCAACTCAGTGACTGCAAGGTGCCCAAATCACCACACCCCGACCCCTGCTTTTCAGAAAGAAGAGGTTTTCTCCTGGTAATCCTTCCAAGCAAGACATTTACTTACTTAAGGCCTGTAGAGTCTGAGATGTGGATGTTTTTACCTTTAAAAAAATATATAAATAATATATAAAAATTAAGAATTCCTGAGCATGCCCTTGGAGTTAAGATTGTGGCATTGTGTTAACATACACCTGAATGCTTCAGCAAAATGCTGCTTTTACAGGGGCAGTCACACGTGCTGATGATCACTTATGTTTTTAGACTACGTTTACACTACTCCGGATAAATTTGAAAACGGCGTTTTTGTCTAAAAACGCTCCGCGTCCACACTATCGTTTTCAATCGTTTCCGAAAACGCTTACGTTCCTGTACTGCGCATGCGTGAAACGTAAGACGATTCGACCTGCGTCATTTCCGTCTGCCGTTTATTTACTTATTTACTTTACATTCCGTCTTCTTTGAAGAAAAGCTATCTGGAGCATGTACAAACTGATATTAATCTTTAATAGGGCCGTCAAAACTGAGAGCAAACAAAACAACTGCTGTACAATGCCGTCCGCCATCTAGTTGAATTGGTCACATGACTGCATCACATGACTAAAATGCGTCATCGTTTTCGAAAGCCTCCGTTTTTAGAAAGAATCGTTTTCAGAGGCGACATCTCCGTTTGTGTGTAAACGAAAGGTGCAAACGAAGGGGAAAGTATACGTTTTTAAGGGAAAACGTAGATGTGGAAAC